>VZTM01009187.1:300961-328320 GCA_013400555.1 Jacana jacana
ATTTCTGATACAAGCCAGGATGCCACTGGCCTTCTTGGCCACCTGGGCACTCTGCTGGCTCATGTTCAGCCCCTTGTCACCCAGCACCCCCACGTCCTTTCCTGCCAGGCAGCTCCAGCGACACTGCCCCAAGAAGTGACAACTCCAAGAGATCCGAGACTCCAAATTACCTGTTAGCCATTCCTGGTTGAGTGGAAGTGTGGGGGTCAATTAAACCAGTTACTGCTGGTGTTACAATAACCGTTCCCCTCCTCCAGGCTCTGGTGGCTGAGCAGGAGAGTAAGGACAGCGGAGGAGCGGCCGTGGCAGAACAAGTGCTCAGTATCATGGAGATCATCCTGGATGAATCCAACGCAGAACCTCTGAGCGAGGACAAGGTGAGTGCCTGGGGCTCAGTGCCCGAATGGAAACATTGACTGGTATTGGAGGCTTGCAGATACCTTACTGGAGCGATGCTGAGCTTCAGGAGCTGAGATGTGCTAAGTGGCACCCCTGGGATGCTTGCTGGCGTGTCGTAGCAGGCCATGGAGGTAGGGCGAGAGGAGTGCCCGGAACCAAAAGCACAGGGAGGCTTCTTTGGGCTGATTCTTGCACAGTCGGGGTGGGGGTTATTACACACTGCTTGGATCTGTTCCTCGCTGCTTTGGGCCACAGGCCAGTGAGAGACAAGGAAAGAAAAGGCTCTGTCTTGTGGTTTTCCATGTTTTGGTACATGTTGAAAACATTATTGATTTTCCAGCTAATTGAGGATAAAAACAATATCTTAAGTACGCTGACAGTGAGAATTGTTTCTTGGTGATCTTTTGCAACTCTTGGTATATGGGGATGTGATGTCCTTTGGGCTAGAATTATTAGACCTTTTTGACTAGAAAATTTCTTGATAGTAAGAGGAAGAAGTCAGTTGTCAACTAGAGCCATTGTTACAGCCATCCCATGAGGCGCTGGGGAACGAGGCAGGGTTTTATTCTTTGTCATGCTGTCTTCTCGGACTGGACTCCCAGAGCGAGGGTTTCCTTCAATATGCTCGATTTATTCTTGAACATCAACCGTAACCTTCTTCCCCTGCAGGGTAACCTCCTCCTCACTGGTGACAAAGATCAGCTGGTGATGTTGCTCGATCAGATTAACAGCACGTTTGTCCGCTCCAATCTCAGCGTCCTGCAAGGCCTCCTGCGCATCATCCCTTACCTGTCCTTCGGGGAGACGGAGAAAATGCAGATTCTGGTTGATCGATTCAAGCCCTACTGTAACTTTGATAAGTACGTTGTCACACTGCAACTAAAAGCACGTGAAACCATTGGTACTGGCAAGCCTATACCTTTATTTTCTCGTTGATGCAAAGCTTCAGAGATTCCTGTTGCATCAGCTTAATTTCCTCTTTCACTTCTAAGCCAGTTTAAAAAGAAATCTGTGAGCGTGTAGCTCAAGAAATAGGGCTTTAGAATATATTCTGAGGTGACAAGGGTCTGAGGAGCTTTTCTGAGTCTCTGAGCTGGAATAGGTGCATGCATTCAGCAATAACGTGATGGGAATTACAGGCAGAGATTGTTGGAGAGCCTCCAAGTTACAGTTTCTTCTCTTCCTTCAGGTATGATGAGGAGCACAGTGGAGATGATAAAGTTTTCCTGGACTGCTTCTGTAAAATTGCAGCAGGAATAAAGAACAACAGCAATGGCCATCAGCTGAAAGATCTCATCCTTCAGAAGGGAGTTACGCAGAATGCCCTTGACTACATGAAGAAGCACATTCCCAGTGCAAAGAAGTAAGAGTCACTGTGTAATGTATGTGATCATCCTGAATGTCCTTCTCTGATTTCATCACCACAACAATCTGCCAAGAAGGACGGAGCTGAGATGTGGGGAAAGAACCTCTTTGGTGTGAGAGTGGTGAGAGCCTGGCCCAGGTTGGCCAGAGAAGCCATGGCTGCCCCATCCCTGGAGGGGTTCCAGGCCAGGTTGGAGGGGGCTTGGAGCAACCTAGTGTGGTGGGAGGTGTCCTTGCCCAAGGCAGGGGTGGGACTGGGTGGGCTTGAAGGTCCTTTCCAAACACATCATTCTGTGATTCTACGATCCAAGCTGATTTCTTGGATATGGGGATTCTCTTGTTTCCTGCCTCTTCCTTACCTCTTGCCCTGTAGCAGCACTTCTGCTGTTGATGGTCAGCTCTTGAATACAAAATAAATCCCAAGGCTCAGAGCTGACACTGTGGCTATTTGTGTGCAGGGATGGAAGGGGGAGTGTGAATGTCACTTGGTTAATTAATAGAGGAGGGACCCGGGAGGGAAGGGTGTTTGTCCTGCCCGCGGCCTGTGCCCTTTGCCAGCTGTGCCGTTGGCTGACCCGCCAGGAGCCTTTCGGGAGGGGGGACTGCCCTTCAGCTGCCACCTCTTGTTTTTCTCCGCAGTTTGGACGCAGACATATGGAAGAAATTTCTGTCTCGACCTGCACTTCCTTTCATCCTGCGCCTGCTCCGTGGACTCGCCACACAGCACCCTGCGACACAGGTGAGGGCACTGTCCCGTGGACCAGACTGGGCACGGCTGGCTCGGCCCGCTGCATTTTGTGGCCCCAGCGAAGCGATTGTTTCTCTAGTGGATCATCCTGTGAGTCTGGAAAGGCCTGTAGGGCAGAGAGCTTGACTTAAATGTCTTCTCGTTCTGGGTGGTGTGAAACGTGCTCAGCGATGTGAAGAGAAGCTAATGTGGGACCATGAACTTTATGGTATCTATAGGCTTCTCTGATCGTTGTTTTAAGAATGCTCTTTATCCAGCCTCCACAACTGACTTGGTAGTAACGGCCAGTGTAGAGGGAAGTTGCCCCAGTCTGCCCAAAACAGTTTTAGGATCCAGGGTCTGGAATTTGGGAGCATCAAAGGAGAAAGTAGCAGGAACTGCTCCAGATGGGTGCTGCTGCACAGCGGTCCTGGGCGGCGCTGGAGGCAACCGTTACTGCCATGGGCCTTTTTTCTGAAGAAAGTGCTGTTTCAATCCCTTTAGGTGCTGATAGGTACAGACTCGATTCCCAACCTGCACAAGCTGGAGCAGGTGTCTAGCGATGAAGGGATCGGGACGTTGGCAGAGAACCTTCTGGAGGCGCTAAGGGAGCACCCGGAGGTGAACAAGAAGATCGATGCTGCGCGGAAGGAGACGCGCGCAGAGAAGAAGCGGATGGCCATGGCAATGAGGCAGAAGGCCTTGGGCACTCTGGGGATGACGGTAACGTCTCTGCCCTGTCGGCAGACTGGTGGTCTTGTCTTTCTCTCGTGCTAAAACTGCCACACCAGGAGCTGTGTAGAATGACTTACTGGCAACTATTGCAGAGCTCGAGCCCGTGGTTTGCCTGGTGCTACTGGGAGAGTAGATATGGTTGCTAATGGCAGGCTGGGGAATGGGGTGGGCATTCCTGTTACAATGGGGGTGTTCATCGTTGGCTCTTTAACTTGTTCTCTCTTTCAGACGAATGAGAAGGGTCAAGTAGTGACCAAAACCGCGCTGCTGAAACAGATGGAGGAGCTTATAGAAGAACCAGGTCTGACGTGTTGCATCTGCCGGGAAGGATACAAGTTTCAGGTAAAGGGAGGGACATTTACAAAGCCCCCTCTCACCAGCTGAGGGCCCTGCCGTTATCCAGCTGCACCAGGTGGTGCATTGGCTCTGGGAGATCAGGAAATCTCTGGTTTGGTTCTTGGGATCAGTAATTCCAGGGGTAGTTGGGAATTGGAAGTGTGTTTCCAGTAAAAGCTGGAAAAGGATTTGATCGGTCTGAGTTTGAGGTCAGGAGTGGGAGGGAAGGAATTCAGTGTGGTGTCAAACCAGCACAGGGTGTGACCTCTTCCAGAAGTGCCTGATCTTTAACAGAGCTGGCGTGTCGTTGCAGCCCACCAAGGTCCTGGGTATCTATACTTTCACCAAACGCGTTGCACTAGAGGAGTTTGAGAACAAGCCCCGGAAACAACAGGGTTACAGCACAGTCTCTCACTTCAACATTGTCCACTATGACTGCCACCTTGCAGCTGTAAGGTACGTGCCCTTCCCAGGCTGGGAACTGGTTACTGCCCATCCCTGAGGGGGTTGGTGGGCACGGTGCTGGCCTGCGAACTCAGGGTGGCTCTGCTCACCAGTTGAGCCCTTTGCAGCCAGGAGACAGCTGCACCTTCTCTGTTGTGGTCTGCTTTCATGTGCCAGGCCTTGGACACTGCAAAGTGAACTCCATCATTTAAATAAGCCATGGAATTGTCAATTTTTTTATGGTTTCTTAGACAAAAACTTGCGTACTTTCCTATATTTCCTGGGTATGGCTTGTTTTCTCAACGCAGACTTGCTCGTGGCCGTGAAGAATGGGAGAGCGCAGCCCTACAGAATGCCAACACCAAGTGTAATGGGCTCCTGCCAGTCTGGGGACCTCATGTGCCAGAGTCTGCTTTTGCTACTTGCTTAGCACGGTGAGCAGAAGTTACTTCTCGGGCTTGTTTCGTGTTTGGGTAGGGGAGTTGGTACGTTATCACAGAGGGATGCTAGTTTCAGACCATGGAATCGGAGATAGTGGCACCTAAGTATTAGTAAGCCTGAGCCATTTCAGATTCTGCCATCAAGAATACATCTCCTAAAGAAGTGGAGGTGTCTGTTTGCTTCTTGGCTTTCTATTAATACAGCATCATGGCCTGTTTTAGGAACAGTGCGGTGAGGAGGACTCAGGAGGTGATGGTCCCCCTGCACTGGGCACTTGGGAGGCCCAACCTCGAGGGCTGTTTCCAGTTTTGGGCTCCTCACCACAAAAAAGACATTGAGGGGCTGGAGCGGGTCCAGAGAAGGGCAATGGAGCTGGTGAGGGGGCTGGAGAACCAAGGGGAAGGGTCTGGAGAACTTCTGAGGAGCAGCTGAGGGAGCTGGGGGTGTTCAGCCTGGAGGAGGCCGAGGGGAGACCTTCTGGCTCTCTCCAACTCCCTGAAATGAGGCTGGAGCCAGGGGGGCCAGTCTCTGCTCCCAAGGAACAGGCCATGGGACAAGAGGAAACAGCCTCAAGGTGCACCAGGGGAGGTTCAGGTTGGAGATCAGGAACAATTTTTCCTCTGAAAGGGTTATTGCACATTGGACTGGGCTGCCCAGGGCAGGGGCTGAGGCCCCATCCCTGGAGGGATGTAAAAGCTGGGCTGACACAGTGCTGAGTGACGTGGGTCAGTGATGGGGTTTATCAGAGGTAGGTTCACGGTTGGATGGATGGTTTCAGAGGTCCCTTCCACCCCAGACAGCCCTGTGATTCTGAATAAATACATTCATTATGTCCTCAGCCCTTGCACTCCTGGAGGTGCAATGGGCAGTAACAGTGTGGCCCAGTCACCCCCTGCTGTGAAACAGAAACCAGTCCAACACCAGTGAGTTCTCCTGTGTAGATTTCCAAACTTCTGCTGGACGGTACTGAGTTCCAGGAGCCTGAGCAGGTACCTGGAGCGGGTGGAGATGGTTCATCCTGCCCTCATTGTTCTCCTCCTGGGAGAGGCTGGGTTTGCAGCCACATCAGAAATGAGGAGCGGTAACATTTCAGCCAGGGAGCTGGATCCCAAGCCCTGGATATCGATGGGTGAATGTGTGCTTGCAGATGGAGCTGGACTGTCAGAGCAGGCTCCCCTTTGGGAAGGTCAATCGAAGCTGGCAGCGCTTGCGTTTTTGTATCCTCTTTGTTCTTTAAAGCTTTTCTGTGAGACACTCAGATTCTGAGCTATGGTGTGGGATAAGAAGCTGTATTAATGCTTTTTTAAAGGTTTTTAATAAAACAGTGCTTGTTGCTGTTTTTCAGACACAACACGTACCTCCAGGAATGCACAGGGCAGCGGGAGCCCACCTACCAGCTCAATGTCCATGACATCAAGCTGCTGTTTCTCCGTTTCGCAATGGAGCAGTCATTCAGCGTCGATACTGGAGGAGGAGGAAGGGAGAGCAACATACACCTCATTCCCTACATCATCCACACGGTGCTCTACGTCCTCAACACGTCAGTACCCGGCTCTTACCTCCCCCTTCCTTCTCGGTCCCAGAAAGGTCTAGAAGGGCTGCAGTCTGGGCTTTGGTACATGTTTGTGGCAAGAAAGATGGGAAATCCCACACGAGTGTCAGGAGGAACCAAATTGCAGCTCTTCAGCAGACGCTCAGGGATGTGTTGGGAGTGCAGCGTTGCTGCCTGGGCATGCAGGGTAACAGGGAGCCTATTGAGTAAAAGCCATTGGGAATTAGCTTCTCTTTCCATTCTGGCTGTAATTACTACCTCTGGGGTGAGCAATAGCGTTATTAGACACACACTGACAGCTTAATTTTCTCTGGAGCAGACGGGAAGAGACGGTATGCTGAAGTATTCCTTGTTAGCTGAACTTAGCCCTGGTGTCGTTCAGTCTGACACAACAACACAGTCCCCTTGGGTTCCAGTTCTGACACGCTGGGATTCTCCTCTAGCATTCAGGTCCCAAGGTTTATTATTTTTTTAGTTATTATCTTTTGAGCAGTAAACAGCAATATAGGAACACTTCTGAAGTGTTTCAGAGTTTGGGGTGTGCTTTGGCTTGAGACTGTCAAGTGTACAGACAGACAGCAGAATGGTTTGAGTGCCTGAGCTGGGGTGGGTCACACAGCACCCCTGTGAGAACACCTCTTGTTTGTGTAGGACCAGGGAGTGATACTGATCAGAAGAAGGTATCAACGTTAAAGTATAGCCCTGGTCACCAAGGTCACTCCAAATGGAATGCAATGAAATCTCTCCTGGAACTAATCAATATTTTTGCTCTAATACAATTTGTCTATTGTTTGTAATGTCCACCTCCAGACCCCTCTGCTGTTGTTTTCTGAGTGCCTTGGGAGGCAGATGAACCAAACTCTTCTGTTCATCTCACTAGTTTGCTTACTGGCCCCGGAGAGCCCGGCTCCCGCTGTGTGGCTGTTGTATAGAAATGATTTCAGTACTTTCTAGGCACTTCCTTGTTTTTTTCTAAAGACATGCTCAATTTTAAATGGAGAAAACTAAGAGCTACCAGTTGGCTACCAGTTGCATCGGGTAGCAAATGGAAGGTCATGCAGCGCTGACACCCAGAGACAGCGTTTGCTGCTCTAGACCTTCCCAGGAGGGAGAGCACGACTGAGGGAGAACTGGCAGGACTTACCCGGCTGGGAGCAGCAGAGCAACGGGCTGTGGTAACGTGGGTGCATCTCGGTGAGCTGTACTGCACCACGGGCAGCTCGGGGCGGTCAGGACTCCTGCAGAGACTGGAGCTACGGGAAAGGGGAAGGAAAAATGGTATCTGTAAGCTTACTGCATCTTTGTGTGTTTGAAGTTGGCCTGTATCTTCTCAGAGATTGCTTTTGTGGTGGATGAGTAACAGATTGCAGTGTGGCTGTAGGGGCTGCAGTCACGTGCTTGGAGGCCGACGGGAGATGGTCCAACCTGGAGGCTGGCCTGACTTGATTTTATTTTTTTTTTTCTTCTAAAAAATAAGGAAAAATAACCTTACAGTAGTATTGTCCTCCCTTGGGGCAATGCCAGATGTTTCTAGTACCATAGGAAGAACTTCTTTGATGTGAGGGTGGGGAGAGCCTGGCCCAGGTTGCCCCGAGAAGCTGTGGCTGCCCCATCCCTGGAGGGGTTCAAGGCCAGGTTGGAGGGGGTTTGGAGCAACCTGGGCTGGTGGGAGGTGTCCCTGCCCAGGGCAGGGGGTGGCACTGGGGGGGCTTGAAAGTCCCTTGAGATAGTCTTTAAGGTGCCTTCCAACTCTAATCATGTGTGATACACAACTCCAAAGAGAAGTGGGTTTGCTAGGCTGGTACACTTCACTGGGAGCAAACACCCAACCAGTGAATGAATTTGGGAAAGAACCCTGCTTTTTCCTGTGTGGGACCGTCTGACTGCGGCACCCCAGATCTGAGAGAGAGCAAATCCCCGTGTAAGAGCCAGAACAGCTGCTGAAGATCTGCTTGTGTTTCAGGACTCGAGCCACTTCGAGGGAGGAGAAGAACCTGCAGAGCTTCATGGAGCACCCCAAGGAGAAGTGGGTGGAGAGTGCCTACGAGGTGGACGGGCCCCATTATTACACTGTGCTGGCGCTACACATCTCGCCCCCGGAGAAGTGGAAAGCCATGCGAGTGGAGATCCTCAAGAGGCTTCTTGTCACCTCCCACGCACGAGTGGTGTCACCAGGGGGAGCCAGCAGGTTAGCCAGGCCCTCGCTGCGCTCTGCTGTTCGCTCCCCTCACTGTCCCAGGAGTCACGGCCCCACGGCAGCTCCTGGGGAGCTCAGGGTGGGAACGTGTGTATTGCAGAACCTCCAGTGAGCTCTGTGCTCAGCCTCGCAGAGGTGTGAGCTCTGTGCTCAGCCTCGCAGAGGTGTGAGCAGCAGCATTCCGTTCTGGGTGGGTTGGGAGTGACTCGAGTAGCTGCTCGGTGGAAGCGATGCTTTTCCTGGGAGTGCTGCTGAAAGTAGGAAAACTGCAGGATGCTTATTTCCCTCCTCCCTGCTCACGGGAAGCGCTGCAGTGTGTGTTGTAACCTGTGTGCAGTTTCAGAGCTGCTGCTAGCCTGCTCTCTGGGCTCCCTGCAGAAGCTGCTTCTGTGCCCTTTTGATCAGTGCACCGGCTTCCTGAAATAGAAAAAGAGAAATCAAATGCCGTTGCTTTGAAAAAAGACACAAAAATCAATAGCAGCTGTCAGGGACTTGAAATGCAGGAATAAGTGGCTGTGCCTGCCTGACAAAAGCACACGTTTCCAGAGGAGAAAGGGGAATTCTAGTTTCTGAAAAGCTGATTTTAAATAGCTGTCATAATTAGGAATAAATTCATTATTATTCTAAGTCGCCTTAAAGGGCATTCTTATTCCGATGACATTAATTATGTGCCTGATACAGTCATTACGTTGTGGCAGCACACGAGGCAGCATGCATCAGTGCCACTGGAGGCATCCAAAGTGAGAAAGCCCTTGAAGGGGCTCCTGGGCTGAGCTGGGTGCTGGCTTCTGCTCTCCGAGCTCAGCCCCGCGCTGAGGCCGTGTCTCCTGGTCCCAGTTCTGGGGGGCGGCGGGGTTTGTCAGCTGCAGGAGGTGTTATCTGGGAGGGCTCTTCTCCCGGGCACGAGGGCCTGCAGCTTCTCCTGTGGCCTCTGAGAGAGCCTGGGAAGGCACAGCCCCTCCCTGGGTTTGCTGTGCATCCTCAGTAAGTAATTCTGTGTCTTTCCCAGCTGCTCTCTGAGCACACGTATGATAAAAGCATATTGAAACGGGCATGACAAGAAAGTTGGAGCTAACCCATCCAATCTGTGGGATTTCAGGGGAAAACACTCAGAAATGGTTCTCGGGAATTATGTCAAGGTTTGTTCAAGGGCTTTCTTTAATCCCTGCAGACTGAGAGAGCACAAAGCCTTCCACTGATAATACCTCTCAGAAATAGAAATATGGCAGTTCCTGCTTCCAAGCTCTGTGCTTATGTATTCTGGTGGAAAATCAGGAAGATGGTGAAAAGCTCTGCAGACGAGTGCCAGTACCTTGAATTTGTGTGCCAAGAGGAAGCCAGTGTCCCTAGTCAGAGTCCTGTGTCTGCAAGCCAAAGGTGGAAAGGAGCGTTCCCCGTGTGATGCAGTGCCAGGGGGTTACTGGGAGCACTGCTGTCCAGAGCTCACCAGGGGTTGCGGGCTGAGGGGCAGAGAGGCAGCAGGACTCACTGTGTCCTCTCTGGGGAGATGGAGAGGAGTCACTGTGGGAACCAGCAGCCATCGAAAACCGTCAGCTCCTGGCCCGAAAAAGGGTCTGTAAACCTCAGTGAGGATGCAGGCAGTACTCTGCCTTCCCTTGAACCTCAGTGAAGGCAACAAACGCTGCCTGTGCCCTGTCCCGTGGTTAGGGCTTTCTCCAGCCGCTCGGCTGGGTTAGTCGGCGTCAGGCAGCTTTGAGGAGAATTTAGCCCAAAATGTCTACAGCCATCGCAGTTTCTCTGCAGAACCAAGGTGTGGGATGCTTGGCACCATCTGGGTTTTAGAACCAGTTTGAATTTCAAGTCAAAGATTAAATTACCAGGATAGATAGGAGTGTTCCAGGTTTGCTCTTCTTTTGTAACTCGAGTTTACAAGTTCCCAAGGATTGAATCAAGTGCCCGATTACCCGCTCGTTACTGCTGAACCACCAGTTCTGGCCAGCAACTCTCCTGCGCAGGCTTTGCAGTACAGCTTTCACCCGGAGTTTGGGAGCAAACTGCCCTTTTGGTGTTTGGGTTTTTCCCCTGTGCTCCCGAGTGTGGCCTTCCTAAAACATTCCCCAGAGAAGCGAGTCTCCTTCCCGCTGGCGATCCGCGCGGGCCGGAGAGCCCGAGCCAGCTTAGCTAATGAGAAGGCAGCAGCTATTAGATGAAGTAGCTGTTCCAGAAGGTAGCTACCTTAACCCACAAGGGCCTTTTAGTTTTCAATTAAAGAAGCAGACTCCAATTAGATCAGAACCATTCACATAACAAGGATCCCTGGCTTGCAGTATTTGGGAGTCTGGAATTAGCGTCGCTCTAAGTTGCGTGTTCTTCCCGTGGAAATTTAGTCACCTTTACTAATTGCTTTTCCCTTAAATAATTAAGCCCAGCAGCCCAAGCAGGCTGCCACCTGCCAAGCCATCTATTCTAAGGGCAGACACACAAGTGTAGCCTTTTAAAATAAAAGCAGCAGACTGTTCATTTTCCCAAAGCACCCCCCACCTTGTGGCAGGAGTTGGGGCCGTGGGTGGACAATACCCTTCTGTCTTGTCTTGCTGACTTGTGCCAGTGGCAGCTGAACTGGTTCTGGCTGCTTAAAAAAAAGGGGCTTTTTTTTTTTATTTTCCCCAAAGCTTTTAAGTGGTGAGCAGGAAGCAGCATGTGAGGAGGCAGATGTACCTGGGAAACACATGCAAGAAAATTCCAAACCCATTAGAGTTGCAGGCAGGAGGTTCCACCTTGCCAGAACCTGTTGGTGATTAATCCTGCAAACTTTGGGAGCTGTTATCCCAGGACAGCTCTGCCCCTTTCACAGCATTTCTTCAGCCAGATGAAACACTCCTGGGAGTTAGAAGCAAACCCCTGCTCCTTGTCATGGAGACGGAGGGTGGCTGGAACCGAGGTTTAGTTATTCCTCTGGGACCCAGCTTTGGGGAGCAGTGAGCAGACACATGGGGGCTGTGCACTGGTTTTCCTGACCTTCCTGTTTTCTTCCTGCCTGGCCTTAGCAGGCTGCTTCCCTCCGAGCTCATTTTCTTCCTGCGAAATAGGGGTTTCTTGGCCAGCTGTTGCAGTGGGCACAGCTGGCGAGGCATTTCCCGCGGGATCAGCGCACGCGGACCGCAGGTGCCCAGTGTTTGTTCTGTGTCTGAGAGCACGCAGCAAAGCTTGCCCAGAGCCATTCCCCACCCGTGTTACTGATGGGCTTTGGGGCCGCTTCAGCGTTTGCACTCTTTATCAGAGGGGTTATCAAAGCGTAGGAAGGTCATTAACTCCAGGATTGATTTCATTATCTCCCTAGACTGGCGGATAAGGCAGTGAAGGAATACGCAACGTACCGCTCTGGCCTTCTCTTCTGGGCCCTAGTAGATCTCATTTACAACATGTTCAAGGTAAGAAAACACGCTCATGTTCTCTAACCTGAGCAGCTCCATGCTTTGGAAATGGAGAGTTGAGCACAGGGGAACCTGATGAAATTCAACCAGGGCAAGTGTAGGGTCCTGCCCCTGGGGAGGGAGAACCCCCTGCACCAGGACAGGGTTGGGGGGACCTGCTGGAGAGCAGCTCTGAGGAAAAGACCTGGGAGTCCTGGGGGACACCAGGATGACCATGAGCCAGCAATGGGCCCTGGTGGCCAAGAAGGCCAATGGCATCCTGGGGGCATTAAGAGGAGTGTGACCAGCAGGTGGAGGGAGGTCATCCTCCCCCTCTGCTCTGCCCTGCCCTGGGGAGGCCCCATCTGGAGCACTGGGACCAGTTCTGGGCTCCCCACTTCCAGAAGGACAGGGAACTGCTGGAGAGGGGACAGCAGAGGGCTATGAGGATGATGAGGGGCCTGGAGCGCCTCTGTGCTGAGGAAAGGCTGAGGGACTTGGGTCTGTTGAGCCTGGAGAAGACTGAGGGGTCTTCTGAGTGATCAATGCCACTTAAAGGGTGGGTGTCAGGAAGAAGGGGCCAGTCATTTTTCAGTGGTGCCCAGTGACAGGACAAGAAGTCACAGGCACAAACTTGAAGATAAGAAGTTCCATCTCAATCTGAGGAGGAACTTCTTTGGTGTGAGGGTGGCAGAGCCCTGGCAGAGGCTGCCCAGAGAGGTGGTAGAGTCTCCATCTCTGGAGACATTCCAATCCCACCTGGACACGTTCCTGTGGGACCTGCTGTGGGTGACCCTGCTCTGGCAGGGGGTTGGACTGGGTCATCTCCATAGGTCCCTTCCAACCCCAGAGCATTGTGTGATTCTGTGAGATGGCAGAGTTTGAAACCCCTTTTCCCAAGATCCTTGTAAACATAAAACTCCCCTCTGAGCAGAAAGGCCCCGGAGGCTGCCTGTGCTTAGTGTGTGCCCCGTGTCTGGCGCGTTGCGAGACGTTGCAGCTCTCCTCCTGCGTTGTGTGGTTGCTTCTTTCTTCTGCTCATGGCTCACTCGAGCGAGGACGTTCAGAGCTGCCCCAGGGAACCAGCTGGGGAAGGGAGGGAGCGGGGGCATCCACCAGAAAGCAACTTGCAGCTTCCAGAGAGGGTTAATGAATTAGGGTGAGAAAATGCCTGTGACCTCGTTTGCTTTCTGTACAAAACGATTATAGTGTCACGTCTTTGGTGGCTTTGGGTGGCTCCATTATTAGAGACAGGGGCTGCAAGTCCAAGAGCAACGGGAGAAGGCAATCAGGGTTTGCAGTTATTCTTCCAAGTAGTTACTTTTTGGACTGGTTTGGTCCCATTTTCTCATCTTGCAGAAGGTGCCTACGAGTAACACAGAGGGAGGCTGGTCCTACTCTCTTGCTGAGTTCATACGACACAACGACATGCCAATACATGAAGCTGCAGACAAGGCCCTGAAAACCTTCCAGGAGGAGTTCATGCCAGTTGAAACATTTTCCGAGTTTTTGGATGTGGCTGGTAAGTGTGTGCTTTCCCTTTTATAGGCTGCCTTATGCAAGCCATGACAGCAGCATTCCAGCTTGTTTGTGAGAGGCAGCAGGAGGAGGAGACGGCACTCCAGCTATGGCCTGAGCTGTTTCAATAACAGTTGGGAGACGCTTGAGCATCCCCAGATGGGAAAATCTCTCTCACCTGATCCTGCGGGTCATTCCCTTGTGCTGTTAAACACACACTTACACCAGGGCTTCGGGGGGGGTTGGGGATACGTGCTGTGAAGGCTGATAAACAGATGTGACTGTTGGAATGAGTCTAGAGGAGGCTACAAAGATGCTGGGAGGCTGGAGCCCCTCTGCTGGAAGGACAGGCTGAGAGAGCTGTGAGGGTTCAGCCTGGAGAAGGGAAGGCTCCAGGGAGACCTCAGAGCCCCTTCCAGTCCCTAAAGGGGCTCCAGCAGAGATGGGGAGGGATGCTGCATGAGGGAGGGAAGCCCTACATCAAGGGTGAAAGAGGGGAGATGGAGCTGAGATCTGTGGGAGAACTTCCTTGGTGTGAGTGTGGGGAGAGCCTGGCCCAGGTTGCCCAGAGAAGCTGTGGCTGCCCCATCCCTGGAGGGGTTCCAGGCCAGGTTGGAAGGGGCTTGGAGCAACCTGGGCTGGTGGGAGGTGTCCCTGCCCAGGGCAGGGGGTGGCACTGAGAGGGGTGGCTTTAAGGTCCCTTCCAACCCATTGTATGTCTGTGTACTAGAGGCAGCAGTTCTGTGCAGCGAGAATTCCTGCCGTGGGGATTTTGGTGCCCCCAGGAGTCAGGAGATGCCGAAGATGAACGTGCAGAGAAACTACTCTTACTTCTGTCACCAGTTCTTTGTGCCTCAGGCCACTGCCCGGGCTATGGAGCTGCCAGGCAGCAGGGTCCCTGTAGTAGCCCTGCTGCCCCACAGCAAGTGCCCACTTTGGTCCCTTCTGCACGTGCATCCAGCAGGGGTTTCTCTGTCTCCTCCCCACTGAAAATACCATGGCAGCTGTGCTGAACTCCTGCCCAAGCACAGGCCCCGACTGTGGGCAGGAGAGGCCACTGTGAATCTCATTGTTCTCTATTGTCTTCTTTTGTTTAAAGGACTGTTATCAGAAATCAGTGATCCTGACAGCTTTCTCAAGGATCTTTTGAACTCCATCCCCTGAGCTGCCAGCACCAGAAGCGTTGGGAGAAACTACACTAGCTTGCCTTCCATCCCCCTGTGTTCCTCCTCCTGCAGTCTGCCCCTTCCCTCAGGAGTGCTGCAGTTTTTTGGTTGTTTTGGTTTGTTGGGGTTTTGTTTGTTTGTTTTTTTTTGTTTTGTTTTGTTTGTTTTTGGTTTCTATTTTCTACAGTTTTTCTTCTTGGAGTGATTTGGGATTTAGATTTGTTTCATCTGGTATTTCAGCGCTTCTGCCTGTAAAGCCTTGTGTATTCCAGCTGGTTAAAAGAACTTGTACAGAGAAGAATCCAAACCAGTAAATCTTATTGCTTTGGTGTGCACCTCTTTGAAGTTCAATAAATCGAACAAATGGGTAAGAAGGGTTTGACTAGTGCTTTACCCACACACTGGCTGAACTGCCGGGTTCTCTCTCGTCCTTCCTTTCCGAGCTCCTGTCAGGGCTCAGAGCTGCTCCCTCTCCAGCCCATGGTCTGCACAAGGAGACAGGGGAAGGAAAAGGCTCGTAGCGAGCGGGGAAGGAGACTGACACTGTTTTTTACTGACTGTACACACAGAGCAGGTTTCCCCCAGTGGGACATAAGCCTTAGAGACTTGTGGATTGCCAGGACACCGTTTCCTTCCACCCCTTCTTCACCTGGGTGGGGGCAGCTGTCCCAGCTGCAGTGGCCCCTCTCCCAGGCACAGTGACCCCTCTCCCAGGCACAGTGCACATCCTGACTGCTCTCCACGAGGCTGTACTCAAAGCACACGTGGTGCTGCCTGCGGGCACAGAGTGCTGGTGGCGCCGTTGCCCCTCAGAGCCACGCTAACTCACATCAGATTTATTTTCATTCTCTCTCTGGTAAAACTCTCAGCTTCAGCAACGTGCATGGAAAACAGACCCTGCCCACTTTGGAAGTGGCCACTTGCCCTTTGATCGCTTGTGTTTTGGTGTGCATGCCCTGACCTGAAGCCCAGTACCTGCTTTGAATACAGCCTTGCCTTTTCTCACCCAGTTGTGCATGCTGGTAACTCACCTATGCCATCAGTTCTGCTGTCCTGTAACCCAGCTGACACCTGGTGAAGCTGGAATCCAATAAAGCTTTCCCTGTCTTCCTGTCTCTGTTTGAACTTGACTTTCTGCAATCCTAGTGCAGTCCTGTCCCACAAATCATGATTGCTTTAGAGGCTGAATAACTCAGCAGCCCATTTGATGCCTTTTTGTAGTGCTGAGCAGGAATGAGGATTTCAGAGAATCATAGAATCATCCAGGTTGGAAGAGACCCTTGGGATCATGGAGTCCAACCATCAGCCCCACTCTACAAAGCTCTCTCCTACACCAGATCCCCCAACACCACAGCTCAACCACTCTGAAACACAGTCAGGGATGGGCACTCCACCCCCTCCCTGGGCAGCCCAGTCCAGGCTCTGACCACTCTTGCTGGGAAGAATTCTCTCCTCATGGCCAGCCTAACCCTACCCTGCTGCAGCTTGAAGCCATTCCCTCTCCTTCTATGGCTGATTCCCTGTGAGAAGAGACCAGCACCAACCTCTCTGCAATGCCCTTTCAAGCAGTTGTAGAGAGGGATGAGGTCTCCTCTCAGCCTCCTCTTCCTCAGACTCAACAGTCCCAAATTTGGCAATTAGCAATGGGTGAAGGCCCAGTGTTTTTCTTCTTGCCTCTGTTGGTGCTGATGTCACTCCTGGTGGTTAGGTTTGATTCTGGGGAAGAGCCCTCAAGAAGCTGGGGCTGGTGTCTTGCAAGGGCCTGGGGGACGTGTCCGTGGGCTGTTCTGTCGCTTGGGTCAGTCTCTTGCCGTGTGAAGGTACAGGAGGGGGGAAACGTGTGGAGTTTGTTCTTTAGTGCAGTGTTATTAGGCTTCACCTGCTCTTGGACCACATGAAAGAGGAAAACACAGCTTGATTTAAAAGCACCATAAGGTCAAACCCAGCGTTGTTCTCTCCAGAGGAGCCGCTGGAGCTACGGGTGGGTGCCCAGGCTTTGCTCCCTGGCAGCGCTCACCCCACTCTGAGTAACTGGCCTTCCCAGTGATGGGAGAGCTGAGGGCAGCCCTGGGGGGGGTGAGGAGCCAGGTCTTTGTGACTGCGGTTCTGAAGCCTCTTGCAACGTGAAGGGTTCGGGTGCAGGACTAACCCTAACGGGTTCTAACTGTCGTGCTGTTGGGTGGAAGCTCCAGACGAGAGCTCTTGGTGTGGTTCAGGGAACGGGAGGAATGTGAGGAATATTATCATCTTTTCACCAAAACCTCCCTCTTTTCTCCCCCAGCCGCAGCCTCAGCACGCCAGGCAGTGCCCAGCGCTCGCTCCACAGCTCTGGCCTCGCTGCCACAAGGAAGGATGATAAAGTACCTTCTTCCAGCTCACCTGACAGGGGAACGTCAGCCTCCCCGGGGTTTCGCGGATGCAGGGGCCGGTGCAGCTCTGCTGATGCTGGCACAGGTCTGTGAAAGGAGTCCCCGGCGATGCAGGTGGTTTGTACCAGCAGAACAGATCCTTCCCTACCCGTGCCGTGGGTCCTGCGGGTCCTGAGGCTGAGCAGGAGCAGAGTGTGAGCACTGTTTGCTCGATGGTGTTACTAAACTGCCAGGAGGAAGGATTTTAAAAGGAGGTCACCAACCGTGTCCTTCCCAGTGTCAGCACAGTTGCAACAAACTACTGGGAGCTGTTGGAGAGGGTTTTGCAGAGGCCCAGAGATGTGTTTTGGAAACAAAAGGCGGCGCATCGAGTGCCCCCCTGCTCAGAGCACGAGGGCTGTGATTTATGGGGAAGCCAGAGCTGAAAGGAAGGTGGGAACAGCGCAGTAGTGCAGAGCAGAATAGCTTAGGGGGGAGTTAAAAACTAACAGTGTCATCCCCGGGAGCCCTGGGGAGGGACAAGAGCAAAGGAAAGGGTTTGGGAAGGTTTTGGCTGAGGGAAGCCACGCACAGGCTCAGGCATTGGCCGTTCTGCCCTCCAGGCTGCAAACCCCCCTCGGGCTGGGGAGGTTGGCAAGGACTCTTGGGGGAAATGCATTAGTTAAATTAGAAGAGAGGAGCAACATTGAGGGGAAATGGCTCCAAATGGGTAAAATGACTCAAAACTGAGGAACCAAACAACCAGCTGAACAGCAGTAAGTCAGCCCCCTCTCCCAAAAAAAGTAGTTGACTTCCAAAAGACAATTTTTTTGGAGAAAAAAATTACTCTGCAAAGTGAATTGCTTTAAGCCGACTTCATGGGCAAGAGCTTCCCCGAGACCTTGTGGTGGCTCCCCCTGTGACATCCCTGTGACGGCTCTTCCCGGTGGGGCAGACTCTGGGGACAGTTTATTAATGTTGGGCACTTCCCAGGGCGAGCGGAGCAGCCAGCCCTGCCCCGGGCTGTGGCGTTGGCGGGGACACACCGGGCTCCTGCCCCGGCTGCAGGCGAAGGGGTGCCCGTGAGCCCCAACTCATTTGTTGCTGCCTCTCTGGTCCCACAAACCCTCGAGAGAGTGGAACCCCAACACAACTGCTGGTGCCCAGGGCTTGTTCCCCAAAGATGGGCAGCCCTTGACCTTCCCCCGTGTATCTCCTGATACTTCCTCTGTCTCACTGTCTCCTCGCGTTGGATTTCCCTTTTCCTGGAAGCTCTGTGTGGCTGGATGCTCTTCCTGAGAGCTGTCCTGCCGGGAAGGGAAGCCTTCCTCCTGCTCCTGCCTTCCCTCCACACTTCTCTCCCGTGTTTTGTCCCTTCCTGCACTTGCCTGGCAGTATTTTCAAACGAGCAGTGGATGAGAGCTGCTGGAGCACAAACCCGTCGAGCTGCAGCGGCTCCGTGCCATAACAGATTCCCTGGACTTTTTCCACCCCAGGAGAAGTGATTTGTCTCCCGGGACAGGCAGGGGGAGGACTCGGGGCTGGTGGACGTTCAGCAAGACCTTGGTGGCGCCTCCACGGGTAACGCGGGTAGTCTCAGGGTTGCGGTCTCCAACGCAGCAACTTGGGAGCCAGAAGGCTCTTTTCCCTCTGTCCCAAGCTTCTGGGGAGCCTTTACTGTGCGAGGGATGCCCACGGCTGCCTCGGCGTTAGAGAGGAAAAAGCCCTTTCAGACAAAGGCGTGAGCGGGTTCTGCTGAGACGATGGGGAGCTGTTGCTCAGGGAACCTCCAGCAAGGAGGCGAGACACCAGACAAGCCCCGTGGAACCACCCGAAAACGGCTCCTGTGGCCCAGCTTGGGCTCACACTGGCAGAAAAGTTTGTGTCACATTTGCTGAAATGGGGTTTGATGGTTTTATCTTACCAAAACCACCCGCTGAGAGGCCCGAATGGCCAGCTCTGGGAGGCACGGAGGCTGTTCTCCGTGCAGGGCAGGTAACTCCAAGGGAAAGAGGCTCGGTTTGCCCTGTGAAGGGCAGGGATGGGGCTGGACTGTCCCTGCTGCTGCCGTCACTCTCTGAACTCGCAGTCTCCCCCCCGCAGCTCCTGACTCTGCAAACCTCATCTCCTCCCTCCTTGCTCTCGGCATGGCCAGCTGCCCGCAGGGGCAGTGCTCTAGTACTGGTCAGGTCCGGACGACCTCCCGTCTCTCTAGGGGAAATTGGGTGTGCTCAGCTGGCTCCCTGCAGTGCCGGTACACCAGTGCACCCAGCCTGGGGAACAAGCAGGAGGAGTTAGAAATCCCTGTTCAGTCAGGACAATATGACCTGGTGGCCGTTACAGAGACATGGTGGGACAGCTCACAGGACTGGAATGTGGTCATGGATGGCTATATATGTAAATTGAATACAAAAAACACCAAATCCAGGCTCCCAAATTGCTTTTGAATTCACAGGTGAAACCAGGCGGAGTTTTGGCTGCTCTGGGGAACAGCCTCCTGCCAGCCCGGGGAGCAGCCCTGCCAGCGCATCTCAGGCGACCTCGGGTGGTCCTTGCCAGCTCCTTTGGGAGCCCCACTCTGGTCGCGTCCCTGCTCCCTCCCCGGCTCCGGATCAGGAAACCAGATTGGCCTTGACTTGTTTGCTGCACATCCCTGGGGCACAGCCTGGCCACAGTGTCCCCCCATGGAGGGACAATTCTCAGCTCACACCTCCTGCATGAAAGGCACAGAGAAAAACAAGGCGTGTGGCGTGTGGTTCACGGGAACCCCTGGAAAAGACACCTGGGGGAGTTAAGTACAAACACACCAGGGGTTGTCAGGGTCTGCACCCCCAGTACAGACTGGGAGAAGCCAGCCTCAGCCACCTGAGCCTCCAGGAATAGTTACTGCCTGGCTGGTTTCCAAGGGGGAAGGGGGGGGGAATAAAGGGTTAAGCCCCCATTTGCAGGTTTTTTGACAGGATTGATCCTGCTCATTGACATGGACAGTTCAGCTCCATCCTGCTTATCAAAACCCTGGAGAACAGCAAAGATCATAGAATCATAGAACAGAATCATAGAGTCATTTGGGTTGGAAAAGACCCTCGGGATCATCGAGTCCAACCATCTGCCCTACTCTACAAGTTCTCCAAAGATCCTTCCCCTCCCAAAGGGGACCCTGCCAAGCAGGAGGAGATGCTCCTTAGTTAAACTTACAATGGGACAAATGAGCTGTTGAGGGGAGCCCTTTGCTGTGTTTTAACACTGAGAGCCGAGGCAGGTTCAGGGTCCCTGGTCATTGCCGCCCAAAAAGGCAACCTCTCCAGAGACTGGGCTGGGGACATGCCCTTCAGCCCTCTAAGGAGGGTAGAGAGGTCTGCCTGCTGCCTCTTGAAAGATTTTATTTCTTTTCATAGTGCTTATTACACTTTTATTAGAGCAGGGTAATCCCGAGCTCAGGGCTATTCCCTGTGCCCAGGCTCTGTGGCCACAGGTCCCAGATTTGCCGCAGGAGTTACGATCTCACCCCAAAGCTCCTCTCCTGCCCCGCAGTGATTTCTCCCTTCGTCCCACCTTTGCCACGGACCTGGGAGGGATCAGACACCCTCCCTGTAGCCTAATTCACACAGCCTGGTGCCGCAGAGCAATCCTGCCCTGTCCTGCAGCACCTGGGGAGCACCAGGCACCTGGGGATGGGTTTCCCACTCCAACGGGGCTGGGGCTGCCCCTGGAAATGTGCCGCCGCCCCGACGCTCCTCTGCCTGACTCAGCCTTCTCCCTCCCCTTCTAGAGCGTACCCCGCTGTCAGGTGAATCAGAACCAAACCCGAGCTGTGGGCAAGCTTCAGCCAAACCTGGTACAACCCTCCAGCAAGTCCTGGGTGACCTGCAAACGCTCAGGGAGGCCCCAGAGCCACAGGAGAAATGGTTTCGATGTACAGAGCCCAGGTTTGCTTTTGGGGCTGCTGCGATGAACCCCAACCTGCTCAGGAGGTGATGGACCCCTGCACTGGGCACTGGGGAGGCCCAACCTCGAGGGCTGTGTCCAGTTTTGGGCCCCTCACCACAAAAAAGACATTGAGGGGCTGGAGCGGGTCCAGAGAAGGGCAACGGAGCTGGTGAGGGGGCTGGAGAACCAAGGGGAAGGGTCTGGAGAACTTGTGAGGAGCAGCTGAGGGAGCTGGGGGTGTTCAGCCTGGAGAAGAGGAGGCTGAGGGGAGACCTTCTGGCTCTCTCCAACCCCCTGAAAGGAGGGTGTAGCTGGGGGGGGCGGTCTCTGCTCCCAAGGAACAGGCCATGGGACAAGAGGAAACAGCCTCAAGGTGCACCAGGGGAGGTTCAGGTTGGAGATCAGGAACAATTTTTCCTCTGAAAGGGTTATTGCACATTGGACTGGGCTGCCCAGGGCAGGGGCTGAGGCCCCATCCCTGGAGGGATGTAAAAGCTGGGCTGACACAGTGCTGAGTGACGTGGGTCAGTGATGGGGTTTATCAGAGGTAGGTTCATGGTTGGATGAATGGTTTCAGAGGTCCCTTCCACCCCAGACAGCCCTGTGAGTGACTCTATTTTTTTGCATTAGTTTTATCCACTGGGGAAGCAAGATACAACTGGGGACATTGTATGATAGAGAGAAGGGCATATATTAAGCTGGAATTGCAAAAATTAAGTGGTTTATGGCTTATAGCTTTGTCTACCACTTTGGTAGATGAAGAGAGACTGGGCTTCTTTAAAAAATCTATAGAAATATCAAGAATATAGTGTTTAGTCTGGGCTGCTCTTGGGTCTGGCACCTTGTGCATCTTTCTCTGCCGCAGGAAAGCGGCAAGGGCTGGAGGAGGGGGAGAAGAATAAAGGAGATGCTTTAATTTGGGAAGGGAGGCAGAGGGCAGCCAGGGAAACCCACTGATTCATGAGCTTCGATTGCTTAGATGTAGAGATCTTCACTGCAATGCTGATAACCCCGATAATTACTGCAATTAACACTAACACTGATCCCGCTTAGCACTTGTTCTCTCCCAAGTCTTACGGCAGCCCTGGGTGCTGGGTTACCCTCAGTAACCCTGGGTGCTGGGTGCTGTCCCCACCCCGAGCTGGGGACACTGGGCTGGGGATACTCCTGCAAAGGCCAAAGTCTGCTCTGGGGCTTGAAGGCAAATTGCAGACTGGATTGCAGTGAAAGCCAAGCCCAGCATCTGAGGACAGCACGTGTGCCCGGCTGATAAAATCTCCTTTTCAGCCCCAAACGGGGTGTCTGTGGAGGTGTGTTGCGTTGGTGTCTCTGGTTATCGTGTGTGTTGGCGTTGGCACTTGCCACACCATCCCGGCAGCTCAGCACCTGCATGTCGGGACACCCCACGAGCTGTTCTTTGGGTGCTTAATCCCTGCAGCTTCTCCCAGGCCATTTTTTTAATCTTATTTAATGAACAAATATGAGGGTGTTCTAAGCCCAGCACCAGCCTTTAATTATTCCTAATACTTTATGATGACAAACTAATTCCCAAATGATGAGATCAGACATTAAAGGCACATCTCCTGGGTGCCTGGTCATTAATATTTCTCTTCCCTCGGTCCGTATTTCGCCTGCTGTAAGCAGTTTTGATATAACACGCTCGGTGACTGCATCAGCTGGCGCAGGGGAAAGGTATTTACCAGCCACGGGGCTGCATTATGGGCTGGGAACCACTGAAAATTGGGCGTCTGGCTGTCAAGGTGCTCCACCCAAAGACACCTCCCTCAGAAACACCCCAGGACATTGGGAAATCCAGGGGGGGAACCGCTCCAGAAGCTTTGGCTCGTTGACTCAGCCCTCTGACACCAAGTTTTCTTGTGGCCACGAGCATCCCTCCAGGTTTGGGCTGGGAAGCAGAGGGGTCCAGGGAAATGGGATTCTCTCTACAGGGCAGACCCCTGTTGTCCCAGGCTGGTGGAGAAGGAGGGAAGGTGACAAAAGCATTCCAGGGATGTGGGATTCTCCGATGAAAACTGTCCCAGAGCAGTGCCCAAGGCACCGACATCCAGTACTCCCCTCACCAGCACCAGTAAAACACATCAGGCTAAAACCCCACAGTACAAGGAATGAAAACACTCAGCTAATGGCTTCTGGGAGAGCAGAAGGTAAAAGTTCTCCCAATAACCATCTCCTGTGCTCTGAGCTTTGAACACTGCCCTGCATCGAGGGCTACAATGGGGGGAACGGGGACAGCGAGAAAGGAAATGGTGTCACATCGTATCCTTTTTTCCAAAAGATGGAAATTCTTTGAAAGTTGTTCCACATCTCAAGTCACCAGGCCAGGGGTCTGCCTGCTGCCTGCAGGACGGAGAGCTTCACACCGCCAGGCCCAAAGCCACGCACTTGGGCAGGAAGGACCGAGCCAGCGGCACCCTGTGATTCTCCTGCAGGAGCTGCCAAAGCAATGGCTGCCTCCTACAGCACACCTGCGGCAGCCCGGACGGGCTCCTGGAGGCACATTTGCCGCTCGACTCAATACAGAAGCAAATATTTGGTTACTAAGGAAGCAGGAATATTGCCACAGTCTCCAGGAAATAGTACGGCGTGTCTCAACCACCCCAAGCGAGTGGATGTTCCGCAGCCGCTCTCGGCATCTTTATCTCTTGCCGCATCCCTGGTTCCTGAGCTCACCTGCCTTTTTGGGTCACACCTGGTGCAGAAGCTTCTGTTTCCAAAATATTTACATCATCTCCACAGAGAAGATCATCCCAAGCCCATGTGAGAGGAGATGGGGATGTTCTAAAGTCAACCAGCCTCTGTCCGTCCATTGCAGCCCCGGTTCTCTGCTGATGGGCTCTCCAGCAAACACCTGAGCAGCGGAGCAGCATCCTCCCTCGTGGTGGCTGAGCTCTGCTTTGCTGTGCTGTTGCACATAAACCCCCTAAATGTGACCAAATGAGATTTTCATCACCAGAAAAGTCATCGGAGCAAAAGAGCGACCTGCAGTGGGAGAAGGTGCGGGATTTAGGCAGCTCCTACTTCACATGAGCTGATAGAATCGGTAGAAAACACACAGGGGGATAAAACACTATTTGAGGAGGAGAAACTACCTTTAAAGGCAACAAGGAACCTGTAGAGAGGTTTTGTAACTGCTGAGGTAACTCATTCCTCCTGTATTACTGATGGAAGCCAACCTGCCAAACACTCGCTGTTTCTGCGGTGTGAGGCCGTGCCCGACGCGATTCCCCACCCGGCCCGGGGGCTGCCCTTGCACCCCGGAGCCATCACCCCAGTGACTAACCCAGCCCTTCCTGCACCGAGCGGCACCCCCGGGATGTGGGAAGAGGCACAGCCTTTGTGTCTTCATGCGACACCGGGGGGTCTGAGTCACCGGAGGAGTCAGCGGGGCAGCCGGCGTGTCCTTGCCCGTTTTCCCACGTGCCTCTTGCAGGGCACGGGCAGGCAGGGGTGATTTCTGCTCCCATTTCTCAAGAAGCAGCCTCGATGCTGGCGCAACCCTGGGAGAGTGTGGGCAAAGGGGCCGGCTGGAGTCGGAAACTCTTTGTCGGCCGAAGATGCAGCTGGGGTTGCAGCAACGCATGAGCTGCTAATCCCATCACCCCCACAGTGCCCGTGCACCATCACCCCGGTCTGGGTTAAAACCCATCCAGTTTGGAGGAGTCACTGTTAAAAATGTCTCTTGTTTCAGCAGCCTGCTTTGCCCAAATACCCTTTTTCATGCAGCAAATTGCAGTGCAAGGGTAAGAGCCGCAGGTGAACAACAGTAATCCCAGTTTAACCACTGAATCTTGCTGGTTGTTCAATGGCAGCCTCAGAAAGAAGGTACCTGTTGGTTCTACGGGGACTGGGGTGAATAAATCACCCTTTTCCCCCTCAGGCTGGGGAAGAGCAGGCTCGGGCAGTCACGGGAGGGAATGGGATGGAGGACAAGGGTGCTGAGATCAACTGGGGCTTTGGAGGAGAAGCTGCTCCACCTCCACGCTGGGAAGTCAGTGACAAGGAAGGCTCCAGCGAGATTATTGAGTGGGGCATTTTGGGGGGCTTACAGATGTTAAGCCAAAGGATTTTTGTTTCAGAGGGGATTTCACTCAAACACACAAAGCGTAACGCAGCGGCGACGCAGGGCAGCCCCGGGAGAGCATCACCCGCTGCCGGTAACGCAGCACAGGTCGTACCCAGCGCCACTGGGCTTGGTCTGGTTTGGCTGAAAACCAGTTACTTGGAAGGAGGAGAGACCCAGGGAGACATGAACTTTCCCCAGGCGTCAGACAAAGCGTTAATGTGTATAACCAAGCCCAGGGAAATTATTACTGAAAACCCCATAGCGGATGGAGAGAGCGGTCCCGAAGCAGCAGCCCAGGTCTGCGAGGGGAGGATTCTGACAGAGCAAAGGTAAAAATGGGTGCGAAAAACAAATCCAAGGGTCCAGATTCCTCAGTCCCCCGCTCCAGCCTGTGTTTGGGTGAAACAACTGGGAACAAAAATAGACCTGGTGCGTTATTATTAGCATCGCAGGGGTGGTCACCCTTATTTAATTGCCAGATAGTTTCTGCATTCAGGAATAGCAGCGTTTCCCGTCCCTTTTCCTCCCTGTCCAAAGAGGAAAGGGCTGGTTGCTGCTTCTTTATTTATATCTGCCATTGGCAGGCAGCAGGGAGTGTTCCACGGTGGGAATCGGAGGAATCCCTCCAGGAATGTCCCCGGCCACCGCAGGGCACCCCCTGTGCCACATCGGTGGCAGCGGGTCAGCCCCACGGTTGCAGGAGCCTTTACCAAAGAAGCTGAGCCTAAACCTAATTAATTGTGGCGATTAATTTAGGGTGATTCACTTTCAGGGGCCAGGAGGAAACCGTAGCCCAGTGGCAGAGCCAGGGGTGACCAGATGCATCCCGGGGCTGAGGCAAGGCCAATTAGAAAAGAGACTCATTGATTTAATGATCTTTGGCTGGGCCCTGGTGAATCTGTCCTGTCCTCACCGTGGGTGCTGCCTAAGGAGCAATCATGATAGGCATCATCTCTCCAGGCAGGTACAAAAGCATTCATTAGCTGGGTGGTTCATCCTTCCCTCTGATGTTTTCCCGCTTCCTTAAGGGAAAACAACCCCATAAAATAGCTCCTGTTCCTCTGCAGGGGTGTCCCAGCCGGTGACCCCCGCAGGTTTGGGGGGGTCTCAAATCGCCCGGCTCTCTCCAGCATCTCCGCCTGCCAGCCAGGGTGCCGCATGCCAAGCGTATGGAAAACGACCTGGATGCAGGAGAAACCTGCCCGTGGTTGGCCCCTGCCCCAACAATCCCCTTACTGGTTTTAGTCTGGTTTTGCATTTGGTAAGCGTTGCTGTGAATCGGCAGGGTGGTACCCGCTGCCGCAGCATCCCCCGCTGAGCTGCAGCGCTTTCCTTCAAATACAGCTCCGATTGGTGCGTCCACAGGACCCAGCATTGGCAGCCACAGCCCTGCCCTAACGACCAGGGTGCTAACGACGTTCTCTGGAACCTCAGCAAAGAGCACAGGTTACAGCCTACATAAACTGGGGCCAAAGTGGTTTTGTGCTGGGTAAAAGATAATCTTTTCAGGTGTTTCTTTGAGTCACCCAGTTCTGGTCCTGCCTCCACCCAGCACATTTGTTTTTCTTTCCAGGAGGTGCTAGAAAAACACGGGTGGTTGTAACCCACTACCGGAGCCCTTTGGAGAGCCCTGGCTCACAGCCCTGAGCAGAACGGGCGGGCGCTGATGGAGCTGCCGCCGGGGATGCTGCTGCCCGGGTTTCATATCAATGAAACCACCTGGCAAAGCACTGCATTCACACAATCACACAGAATCTCAGATCTCAGGGATTGGAAGGGACCTGGAAAGCTCCTCCAGTCCAGTCCCCCTGCTGGAGCAGGAACACCCAGAGCAGGTCACACAGGAACGCCTCCAGGCGGGTTTGAATGTCTCCAGAGAAGGAGACTCCACCACCTCCCTGGGCAGCCCCTGCCAGGGTTCCCTCACCCTCACCNATAGAGGGGCCCAGAACTGGACACCATATTCCAGATGGGGTCTCACCAGGGCAGAGCAGAGGGGGAGGAGAACCTCTCTCCACCTACTGACCACCCCCCTTCTGATCCACCCCAGGATGCCATTGGCCTTCTTGGCCATGAGGGCACAGTGCTGGCTCATGGGCATCCTGCTGCCCACCAGGACCCCCAGCTCCCTTTCCCCTACGCTGCTCTCCAACAGGTCCTTTCCCAACCTCTACTGGGACATGGGCTTGTTCTTGCATTTTGATTTCCGAAACGATTTGAGCACATAGCGTTCCCAGGGCTTCCCAGCGGCGCTGCCGAGCGCTCGGCCGGCTTGCAGGGTGGCTCGCAGGGCGGCTCGCAGGGTGGCTAGCAGGCCAGCTCTCAGGGTGGCTCACAGGCCGGCTCGCAGGGCGGCACTTGGGGCCGCGGCAGTGCAGTGCAGCAATCGCCTAACCCAATTAAACAATGTCCTTTGATCGCCCGGTGGCTCGGAGGTCTGGGAGCAGCAGTTGGGAAATGCTTATTTAATCACTGCATTATTATAATATCAATGCTATTTAGCGCTTTGGCAGGACTCTACATTCGGATAACAAAATTCACCCCTTATAATTTAATCTTATCCATTAGGGGATTTTCCCCGAGAGCCAAAAGCAGCGAAACAAAGGCCGGGGGGGGTGTTTCACAGGGCAAGAGCGACCCTTCTCAATGATTATGCCTTAGCCAATTAGCCCGGGGACACGCTGGGGGAGCAGGAGCACTGTTGGACTCGATCACCCCCAAAAATCACCACTCCCCTCCCCCAAAG
>VZTM01009187.1:337154-370731 GCA_013400555.1 Jacana jacana
CACCCTTGCATTTGAGGTGAAAGAACACATCTCTGCTTTATTAAATATTTAAGATGGGGGTGGGGAGAATAGATTAATTTTGGATGGTGACAGCTTGGATGCACTGATAAATTACTGAATTTCCAGTATGTTGTTAAAAGGCATTAGTTTGGGGTTAGAGGTGAATGAGTGCCAATAATGACCTAGAGATGCCTAGGTTCGGGGTTCCCTTTGGAGGGCAGGGTTTGTTTATGATGCCAAAGAAATAAGTAATGTGTATGTTGCTTTACAATCCCTGCCTGTGCCCTAGTCTAGAGACAGTTCTTAGCGGCATTTCCTGCTTCACCGGAGGCCTGAGCGGAGCTCGGGTGCCAGAGCAGTGCCTGCCTCACCCGGCTCGGGCCGGGTGTTGCTGAAAACGTTACTGCTCAGCGGCTTCGGTTTCTGCTGCAGAAAGTGGCAGCCAGGAGGTTTACACTTCTCCTGTGTCTGGATCAGCAAGGTGCTTAATTTCAAAAGCCTATAAAAATGAAATTATTAACATTTTTCTAAAAATCTTCCAACTTGTGGGAATCTTCCCCTTCTGTTTGCTGCGAGTGGTGTTGATCCATGTACAAAAATGACATCAGCTCTGCCTCTGGATCTACTTCAACAGCAAGAGCACCAAGAGAGCTCGGAGAGAATGGTGCTCTGTGCCCATTAACGATGCATCCTGCTCGTTAGTGACACAGAACATGGACTAGTGGCTGTGTGCAAGTGAATCACAGATGATGCGTTTCTTCAGCCTTTTGTTTGAGCGGTTCCATACTCCAACTCATCTCCACGTGACTCGGTGGTTACTGGACTCGATTTGGAAGCGTTCTGCTGGACTTCATGTATCCCACTTCCCCCAAAGATTGTTAATTTGAATCCCCTTCCAAGCAGATTTTGGGAGTGAATCTCGTCACGTCTGCTTTCTGTGTCGCGCCTTCAAAAATGATCCCACTGTTGCCTTTTGGAGCTTGTTCTCACTCGAGAAGTGTTCAGTTCTCTCTTTTTTAGCTGTTTTCTGTCTGGAAACCACCACTGTGCATCGCTTTGGAGAAGGATTTTAGCTGTGACCAAATGGATGGTTTGTGTTGCTGGTCTTGTTAATGGGGCTCCAGGTTTAATTTTCAAACCGATAGTAATTTCTGTGAGTCTATTGTTTCACTGGAATACAGTTGGAAGCAAAGCTTGGTGTTAGAGCCTGAGCTGCAGTGCCATGTCACTTCACAGAGCTCTTGGTTCTGTGAACAAGCCAATGTTCTGATTGAACAGTTTCAGAAATCAGAATAGAGATGACGAAGCCGAGATAAAGTTCCGATAACGTTGTGTGCTGTGTGGTTACCAGCACCCAGGTGTGTCACAGCCTTAGAACCTGGTTTGTTTGCTTTGAGAGGTCCGAGAGTCTTGTTTATGTAAGTGGTTGAAAGACATGACACTTCACAGACCCTGTACTGAAAGGAGGAATTCCAGGAAAGAATTAACTGAGTCCTCTTCATGTGGGCAAGAAACCATACTCATTTACAGTGCCTCATTCGAGTAGAGAACAGAGGTGTTGAAGGAAGTGATGATGTATAATAGGACTGGATCCCCCTTTACCCTTTAGTCCGTGCAGTGACTCATTTTGCAATTAGAAATCAAAGGGATTCTGGCTGAGTGTTTATCCCAAATCAGTGGTTTCAATGGAAAATGTAATTCTGTCTGTGGATTCTTACAGGTAAAATTGGTCTGCCTGTCTCCGAGGAGGGAAACGGTGGGACCTGATGGTTTTTAAGGTCCCTTCCAGCTCTTAACCATTTTATGATTCTGTGAAAATAGAACTGTGTCATTTTTTTTTTTAAATGAAGCTTTCTCAGATTCAGAGAACACAAATGAAATTTAGCAGGCCCATGTCTGTTCCATCACAGCAGTCAAGTCCTGGCAGGTCAAATCTAGTGAAGTACTAAGCACTGGTGTAGTTTCAGATAGTTGTGTATGGGTGCGTTAATACTGAATCAGAATGGGAATGTTTGAAGGGTTCAAAAAGCTACTAAGCTCGCTAAAATCACTACAAGAACCTTCCTCCCTTGCAGGTATGAAAAAAAATATCTTTATTCCCCCTTTTAGCTTTTCCAGTAAGACATTAACCATGTGCCATTGGGCACTCTGGGTTCTGTTCCTCACTCTCCTGAGTTATTTCCCCAAATGACTACACCAACCCACCTCACCTTTCACTGTTTCTTTTAAACCTGCTGCCTCCCCCCAGCCCCTTTATTTTTTTTGTCCTTTAAAGAAAAGGAGAAAAAGGGAGTGCAAAGCACTCCAGCACTCCTTAATGCCCTGGAAAATGTTTTTCCACTAATCTGTATTCTTAACCAGAGCGTAGAACTGCCGGTTGTCAGTGGGAGACCAGCTTTTCTTGTTAAAAGGGACAAAGTGACCCTGGGAATGAAGTCCCACTTGCAGAGCTGCTGTACAGAATTTTATCCTTTTAAGAATGGCTACAGGACGTAAGTAAGCTCATTTTGTGATAACTGTCCCTGAAGGACAGCAAGCTCCTGGTGGTGGGTTGTGATGAATCTGCAAATAAACTCATTTTCCTTCAGAGCTTCTCTTCCCCTTTCGGGCATTAGATCCTTCTATCCATTTATATGCAACGTGGTCAGACTCTTCCCTGTTAACGTTTTGATGGCTGGAAGGAACTGACTGTCTTCCTGACTCCTTAGTGCACGTAGGGGATCACAGGAGCCTCGCAGTCGTGTCAAGGTGGGCCATACTGGTGTGGGGACTGGGTGTCGAGGCACTGAACTGCCATCAGTGTATTGAAGCCCTGAAAGAAGTATTATCCTGTTCTCCTCTTTCTCTGGTGTTCAATGAAGCATTAATTACTGTTTAATTTTTCTTTCTTCCCTAAAATCCACACTGAGATACGTCTCTAGACCTATGGCAAGGGGTTTGTTCCCACGGCAAGCCAGCGCGGCTCACTGCTGGAGTGGGCTTTGGGCTCATGACTCAGCCTCATTCTCCTGTAATTGTAGGGCAGCGAAAGGCAGGGAATGAGGTCACCACTCAGTCACTCTCTGCCTTTTTACTGGCCTTTTCCATTAAACCCAAGTCTGTACTGGAACTCTGCTGTCCATCTCCTCCCCTCCATAAATAGCATGGGGTGGCCACTGCCAGCGGTTTATCCTCCCCCCATAAAAACAATCTGCACTGGTTCAGTCTGCCCGAAAAATGGATTTCGTTTGGGAAAACTCAGCAATTTCACTTTTCTTTGCAGCAGGAGGCAAACAGCCCGCTGCCTTTAGGACTAGATGAGGCTTCAGCAAGTCTGGAACTAGGACTTTTGGGGTATTCCAGGGCGGGCCAGTGCTCATCAACATTTTTTTCATTGCATGCCTGCAACTTCAAGTACTAAATAATTATGTTCTTGGGAATTTATGCAGCTGAGACAGCAAAACCAACCATTGTGTTTGTGTGAATTTAAGATCTGCCTATGTGCAAATATCTATTTTTTTTCCAGTCTTGAATTTTATATCCTCCTAGCTGTCATCTTTATTAATTTCCTTCCATCTCCGTGGCACAGTAGAATGGTTTAATGGTAATTCTGTAAAGGCTAGTCACCATAATTAACCAGGAATACTAAACTGTATTAATCTGCCCATTGTACTAGACGTGATTAAAGCAGCTTAAACAGTGAGTGTGATTCTGACATTCTTGAAGGACTGTGTGAGAGCAAAGAGTATTTCCTCAAATGTCTTAGAAGCCTTTGAAGAGCAGTATGTTTCTTACCCTTTGTAATACTTCTGGTTTTAGTATCCTGATACCGCACATAAAAGGTACAGTTAAGTGTATTTACCTTTACAAAGGTAAAAAACCTCTTAAAAGGCAGATAAGAGCACTGTTTGAGACTGTGCTACACACTCGGCGAGTGTCCCACCTGCCTTCCTGGCTCCTGAGAGCAGATAAGCATTATCTCACTTTCATAAGCAGGTTCAGTACAAGTATTTATTATTGGGGCAAAGATTAAGAGGACTTTTACCTCTGTTTTGGGGGCTGGTTCCTATGATGTATAAGAAGAGAGAGGGCAAATGGAGAGAAACGTAGACACAAGGTAAGGAGAGCAGGGAGCACTTCAGCCACAACTTGCAGTTATTCTTGGCATTTCAGGCTGAAGAACTGCAGAAGGGAATGAAAATGTTATGGTAATACATTCCAGCAGCACCTCTGGTTCCTTTCCACAGAAGAGTGATCCTGATCTGTTACCGCTCAATCCCAGCCCTTCAGAGCGAGTTGGAGGTGGTGGCGGCAGGGTGGGTGCAGCGTGGCCGGCGAAGGGAACGGCTGCATATAGGAAGCATTGACTCGTCAAATCCTTTCATGAGAGAGGAGGTTAAAATACCAGTGTGTTGAACTTGGTACACGGTACATCCCAACAGCTAAACCTAGCTACTTGTACATTTAATTACACAGCTCAGTATTTTTTTGCAGAAATAGAGCAGTTTTTCCCCAGATGGGTGATTTGCCAGAAAGCTGAAATGGAAGAAGATGGGAATATCTGTGACAGGAGGTGGTGTTTCTGTGGTAGTGGATTGCAGCAGGTATTGAAGGTGGTTCTGTCTCGGATCATTTTGGGCCATGCTGGTGACATATTTCTTTTTCTTCTAAGACCACCAGCTAGCCCAAATGCAACATGTGCTGTTCTTAAAAGCAATCTTCCAGATAGGCTACCGCTTTACTGGGGGCTGTTTTTCAGCTGTGGGAATGGGGCAGACACCCCCAGTTTGCTCTGCAGGCTTCCTGTGCAAACCCTGCTTCCCAAGGGATCTATGTGGGGATCCATTTGGTGGATCTCAACCTGTACCTCAGAGAGTCTGGTTCCAGAACCCTCTTCTCCATTTGGAGAGCTGGAGACTGCAGCACAATGGCAATGCTCAAAGCACTCAGGTTTTCCTCTTCGTAGCAGATTATCGTGAAGTCATAAGGCAGTTCTGAAAAGAAATAATCCTCACCCTACATGGGAAAAATGTCCTGTAGTTAACAGCCTGCTAGATTACTTCTCTTTGAGCTGTGATGTAAGAATCTTCCATGTAGTCATGTGCATCAGCTGAGATAATGCACTATTTTGACTTGGCAGCCTCCGAGAGGACATTCATGAAAGCTTTCATTAGGTGTTTATAGAAAGTAGAAAGGAAATTCATGCCACAGAAGTTTGCCTGGACTTTCCGACAGCTCAGCCTTAGATCTTATTATGGCTTTAAATCTCTTCTGGACCTACTTGTCTCCTCTGCTGCCAGACTTTTGGCAAGGTGGCTGTGTTGTGCTGAGTCCTCAGCAGCAGTAGGTGGTGAGAAATGACAAATGAAATGTCCCGAGCGCCATAAAAATACAAATGTGTTTTTAAAATGGTGATGGCGTAGATTTGAGCACGCTTTTAGGACATCTGTTAAAGGTTGCTGCAAGGCTAGAACTATCTAGAATTAGACTCTTTTGTTATGGTGAGCGATCTTGACTCTAAGTAGATTTCGGATCTGGTTTTGTCTTATTCTTTTTTCTCTTGTCCAAAAGCCCCCCTGTGTAGTAATATTTTTATCAGTTCTTGAGGTGTCTCCTGCGTTCTGGGGGTAAAAAACGGGAAAGAGAACTGAGAATTAGGGGTAAAAGAAGGAAAGGTGAGGGAAGGGGGAATAAACTATCTGTGGAAAAATATGGGTTCTTGTTGTGTTCTTAAAGATTAGGAGAACCTTGAAAATCAGCCCGAGTCTCATGCACGGGATTTTATGTAGAAACTATGAAGTTGGGGTGCTTGGTTTCAGAAACAAGTCATGCCCACGTCTGACACAGTCATTTGTGCTGGTAATACTTTTACTGACCTGTGAGATTTATTAATGAGTATTTTCTATTACTCTTCTGAAATTAACACGCTGAAGCGGAGAGGAAGGACTAAGAGCTTGAAGTGTTGTACGGGCAAGAGAGGCAGGATGAGACCCCCCCCTACTTTAGAAACCACAATATAGCAAGGTCAGACCAGAGCTGAACTTGCATGTTGGAGGTTAAGGGTTCAAAGTCCTCCTTGGTGCCAGGCTGCAGGAAGCTGTTATTTATTACATATATTTGGCTAGCACTACCTAGTGTGCAGTTTACACTGGTGTGGAGTTTTTCTCAAGTACACTATAGTAGTTTTGCATCTTAGCAAGCTATTAAAACTGTACTGGAGGCCTGGAATAAGATCTTTAAAATTTATTATTTTATTTTATTTTATTTTAAGCTGGTGAGGCTTCAAATTCTGGGACAGGCATGCTGGTGCCTATCTTCTGCCATTTAAATACATTTGATTAAATTAAGAGCATTAAGCAATTTTTAAGTTTCCCTAAACAATGGATGGATTTTTCTGTGATTACTCCATGAGTCAGTTATAATAATCCCTTTTCATTGTGCAGTTTTCCTTGCTGAAATATTGCTGGTAACTCCCTTCTAAACAAGACCTTTTTCTCGCCGTGTTCTCTTCTGCAGCCTGTGTTTACCCCAGCAATAATGGGGCTGCTGGAGATGAGCTGGCCAAGGAATCACATGGCTTCACTGGGACAGCGGGATAATAGCAGGCTGTGTTCCCCGGCTCCGCGCAGGGGCTCAGGAACCTGGTTTTGACCTTTTCCGTGCAGTGCTGCGAGTTTCTCACATTAGCGCTTGTACCAGGTTATTCCTCTGCGTTGACCGAAAGAATCTGAGAGGATGAATAGTCTGTGCAATAATTGCAGTGTGATTTACAAGCACTGGATGGGCTACTGTTTCCTGCCCTGCTATTGCAGGGTTAGCAAAAAGACGACTTCAAGATGTCCAACTTCTGCTTCCCATTTGCTCAGAGACGCTTGTACGCGCCTGTCAGACCCCCAAGATGAACTCTGTCCCTCCTGCTGTTCCGTGGGTGGGCAGGCAGACATCAGGCAGTTTCTCGAGAGGCACAGAGAATACTGGGCAGCTTTTTGACGTTTGCAGAAGTAAAGCAAAACAAAACAAAACAATTTATTGAAGTCAATACTTCTCTTCAGGCTCCTAGTCTCTGTTCTGGTCTTTGTCCTTCACTTTATAGCATCTGTTGCTGTATTTTGGTATTTTCTTCAAAGCCAATGGTCAAGTAGTGAGTTTACTGGGATGATTTTCACGGTGATATTTGTATATACACCTGTGCCAAAGTATTAGGACAAAACACCTGAACGCTTGACTTACTCAATAACATAAAACTGCAGGTAGTTGATAGGCAGAGTTGTAAAATAACTGTATGGCTGTCATTGTCTGTCCTTAGTGCACGAGGTTTGTAGTGCCTATGTTTGCTAGAGATTTCCTTACATGGGAATTCAGTATTTGATAATTAACTTGTAGCTCGCAGCGCTGTACAGTAACACAATGCTGTGCTTTGAGATTACCTGTTTCAAAATGAGTCAGAGTAATTACTTTATCTGCAGTTATGACAACAGTTGTACAAGAATGTAATGTTCTTTGCCTTGCCTCTTTCATAAGCTGTGCTTGCAGTTGTCTTCTGCAGGCCCTGAGTACTCACAGCTCTTCTGGAGGCTTCATGGCAAAGGAGATAAGGGTTTGCTGTATTAATGTAGAGAAATTAGTGTAGTGCTGCTGTTTCCTAGAAAACAGTTTAATCAGGCAGAACTGACACGAGCGTGGACTCGTCGGTGAGCTAAAGAAGAGTGTAGTACAATGGCTTTTGATGCTGTGGGTCTGGTCTCTTTCCCCCTAAGAACGGGGATTTCTTTCCAATTGTATTTGCTGCTCAAGTTCTCCTTTTCCTCTCGGTTGTGATTGTGCTGGTTGGAGGTTCCCTGCCATGATGGACGTCCGTCAGCTCCGTAAGACCAAGAACACCAGCATGGGAAACAGCCTTGGAAATACGACGCTGTCCTCCCACAGCGCGAAATCAGGATGTGTCTGTGGTCTTAAATTTCCTTTATATTGTTAATAGAGAGAGAGAGAGACAGAGAAAGGGAAAAAAATAAGCGGATATAACGACAAAGCAGGGAAGTGCCTTGGAATTAATTGGTACAAGAGGAAGAGAACTGAGAATTTGAGCGTTGTCCCAGGAAGGCTACTTGGGCTACAATAAAGTATTTACAAAGATGACTTAATTCTGCACGTGGAGCAAAAAAGAAACCCAAGCGGCGGTACTCTTGTTCTCCTCCCACCAAAGGTGTCATGCTACATCCATCAACCTCAAATGGGGGTTTGGGTTTGGGTGTTTAGTCCTTAGACCTAAATATTTACTGTGCTGTACAGGGGCTGCATCAGAGTCCTGGGGTCGGAGCTGACTGGTTGAGCAAACCCCCTGTCAGAAGAAAACGTTGCTGCTGGAAGGTCCTGCTCCTGGCACTCTGCTGAATTCAGACTAACACCAGAACGAGGAAGAGTGGGTGCCTGTGCTAGTGACACAGCCACCTGCAAGGAGTTGATATCCCAGCTAATTTAGTTGTTTTGCAGCTCACCTGTCTGTGATGTGTTTCTGATAGCTGCCAGACTGTCCCAGTAAAACTAAGGGCTGATGTCAGTAACTGGGAGTTTAAAGTCTGTCATATCATTTCCCTTTGGCAGTGGGTACTTCCTAGAGGTTGGCTTTTGAGCAGTTCCTCTTCTGTGTCGCTCGTTTTCCCCCTCCCCGCTGCTTAAGTCTTTGCCTACTCCTGTGGTGTTGTTTTTCCAATTACAGGCTAGTTTGTCCTTACCATGCTCTCTTGGCTGCTTTTCTTTATCGCACAGGGCAAGTCCTGAACCTCCCCCAGAGCGAGCCCACGGGCCAGACTTGGAGGCCTCGCCTTTGCCTGGGTTGGTTTTGTCACAAGGCTCTTTTGTTGGAAGCGGTTTCTGGGCTGGCTTTGGTCACCACTGGGCGTGCTGGAAATTGCGGTCCCTGCTTTCTCGGGTTACTGAACAAATCCCCCTCCCCTCCCCAGGGGTCTGCTATACCAAGCAAAGAACCTGCATTTCAGCTGTCAAAAGCTGCAGCAGATCCACACTGCAGAATTGTTTCTAACCACTGCCACGAGAGCTGGACGGGAGGAGCAGAACAGCGTGCAGAAATGTTCTGAGCTTGCATAAAAAGCAAGCAGAAACAATAAAAAGGATTACCTGCCTGGATCAGGTTCGTTTCAGGAGGGTGTACTCCTGGCCATCGCTGGTAGGACTGTGGTTTTGAACACTTCCCACAGCTTTACCCTGTTAGTATTTGCCCGCAGTTGCAGGTCAGTGATACGCAGCTTTGGGTTATGGTGTCACAGGCCTGCTCTTGTCAGGAGAACATGGAAGGGTTTGGAGAAGCAGAGAGGGAGCAGTATGTTGGGAAAGAAGCAGCTGTACAAAGCTTTTCTTTCTCACTCTGCCCTGCAGGATGGTTTAGAAACCAGCATGCTGGTTAGGTTATAAACACAAGGGAAAATAAAAGACTTCTTTGCATGCAGTTGTTGAGGTCGGAGCTCTGAAAGTGAGCTGTTCTGAGAGCAAGTTGGATCAAAGCTCTGCACTCGGGAGCAGTTGAACAATGGGGAAGGTGGGTTTCTGAATGTGACCTTAATTAATACTAAAGCTGGGCCACAGTGAACATAATGGCTTTGTCTTTTACCCAAGTTCCCTATCTACCTACAGTGAAAAAGAAGTACTGACTGCTTTTACGGCAGCGCTATGTCAAGTGAGTTTGCTGCAATGTGATGTTGGAATAGAGTGCTGACATTAACAGCCTTGGGCACACTGGTAAATGGAAGACTTGGAAGGATTTTTCTTCTTCACTTGGTTAGCTACGGTATTGAAAACAACTGGAATTCATAATTGGTGCTTTTCTTTTGCCAGGACAGATCTTTTAGGTGCTTTGTCTTGTGAAAACAACCAGCAGCTGCCTCACCCGCCGCATTAGTCCTATTTTGAATACGTATCTTGTGCCTTTGTGTATGGAGTTCTCTTTCTGGGGCTGGGTGCAAGCACAAAAGGAGAGCTCCAAACTTGTCCAAGTATCACAAGACACCTTACATTTCAGACTGGCCTTTATTTAGTGCAGTGTTCTTTGCAAGAGTAAGTCATGCAGGAGTGTATGACTCGTAGCTGTGTGGTTTAAGTGTGTTTAATGTCGCTGTGAATATTGCACAATTATCTGTGGATTCTCCTCATGTATTACAGGCACCATAATTTTCTTTATAAAGGAATGCAGACATGGCTGTTGCTTCTGCTTGAAGTTGTTGAGCTGTTGTGACATTATGCATGGCTTTTGTTTAAACACCTCGTGTGGTCGGGAGGAAAACACAAATGAACTTGCAGACTATTTTTATTGTGGTTCCAGTAACAGGCTGGAGCATCTTTCAAGGTGTGTGTAATCGGGAGGCGTAATTATGCAATGGTTTTTCTGTATAGTAAGATCTTTTAGTAATTCTCTTCACAAGCATTTGCTGGTGTTCAAAGGCCTGTGTGCTATTTCAAGTAGAGCACAAGTCTAGAAGAGAGCTGTAATATTAACCCTTCCTTTAAAACGCAGGGGTTTCATTATAGCAGTGCAAAGGGTGTGAGTTCTGCAATGCAATGAATGTATCGGTATCACGGAGCCATTGCTACAGGTACAAGGATACGGGCTCCTCCGTTGCCCCGGTGTTTGGGGAATTTGACTAACTTCTAGCAAAGAGGTTCAGTGGTTCTGCAGAGGGGATGTTTCTTCCTTGTCTTGAGCAGCAGATGATTTCATTCAAGAGCGCTGCCGCCGGTGTTACAGCCAGGCTTTAATGGAATCAGGCGTTCACATTAAATTAATAGGTTTTACATGGAGCCCATCAACCAACATTTAATTTGCTTCAGTAAGAAGTCAGGGCATGTGGGATCAAAATGGTCTGTGCTTGGGATAACCTGGAAGAATCCCCACATTACAGCCTCTTAAAAATGCTCACTGAAACAAGAGGTAGCATTTGTGAATAAGCTAATTGCTTAATGCAGCCTTGTATCTAATTTAGCATTAAACCAAGACTGGGTAGGAGAATGATCTCTTGAGCAAGGGTTCTAAGAGCAGAGAATGGTGCAGTGTTGTTTTTTTTTTTTTTTAATTATTAACAAAATAAAGAAGGCTTCATAGAGGGTTTTTTGCAATGAAATCCATCTTGCATGGTCCAGTTTTGGAGCTCAGGAAAAGATGCAGCTGGCTCTTTGCATTTGCAATCCCAAACCTGCCTTCTTGTGTGGCTCAGTGAGATTGCAGGTGCAGGTTCTTCTCTCAGTTAAGAAACACTGTTGAGAATGGCTCTGCCACAGCAGAATTTGAGTATTGTGAAGGTTTATCTCCATCTGTCCAGAAAGTCTTGAACCCAGGGCTTTCTGATCCCAAGCTACTACAGGATGTTTCTCTCAAGCAGCCTGCCCTGCCCGTGTTTCTCTCTTGGCCCATTACGGGGTTAGGCTTTTGTGTGGGAACAGAAGTTGTTCGTCTGATGGGCCATTAAGTCAATTCGAATGAAATCAGTGTATAATAACCAGAGTTATAAACTGTAATGTGTATAGTTATTATCTGGGTGTTGGAGAGGGGATTAACGGGCATGTTCCTGCAGCCCCGCAGCGAGCGGCTGCGTGTAGCGACCCTGAGTCACACCAAAGGATGGAGTCGGTTGGGCTTGTGCCTGTGCAGTGTTAAATCTCCTGCCAGCGCTGGTGAGTGGTGCAGCACGCCTTGCTCTTTGGAGTCCTGTAAACAACGCCTGGGCGTCAAAAAGATCCCAACAGGCAAAGGATCAAGCAGTGCTGCCGCCGAGGAACGGGAGCACAAAGACCTGTCTCCGACCAGAGGTGTAATTACCTGCTCTTGCCGTGGCATGGGTGTTTTCTTCCATCTGCAGGTGTGGGACATCAGAGAATGCACCATCTTAGATGCTTTGTATCCAGCAGATCAGCAATCTGGGGCACCTTGTGCCAGAAATGGGGTAGTTGTGTCTTAGCGTGCAAGAAAAAGCAATTAAGCTGTTCCCTTAAGTAGCACTGACAGTTCATCCGCTCAGCAGGTTGATGTTTGCAGGAATTGTTAGCTGGTAATGTTTTTGTGAGCATTTTCTAGTCATTGTTCAAACCAACACTTTTGTTTCCTCTTGTGGACTTAAGCACTCAAGAGCCATTAGGTTTTCCCTTCTGTTACTGCTCTTCTCCCCATGCACTGACATACCCTGACGGGAAGACACTCCCACAAGATCAAAACGGGGTGAAAAGCTTCAGAGTCAGTGACAGCTTCAGGGTCAGTACCGAGAGAATGACGGAGCTAAAACACAGAGCGCTCTGAATGTTTTCTGTTGTTCTGGTCCTGTTTGGTGGTTTCCTGCTCCACGTGGTGTTGTATGAAACTCCCAGGAAGAAGGGTCTTGTCATCCTAAAGAGCTCTTCTTTTGGAAAAAACGTATTGTCATTAAATGCCATTGGAGGAATATTTGTTTCCCTGAGGGAGGGATATTTTTAGTGAAAGAAACAGTGCAGTTGATAGCATCAGGCATCATTAACTGGTTCTGCCTTGAGCAAAAGCATATTTAAACCAGCAGATTTATATGGGTGTATTTTGTAAGCACGTTGGGTTCTGTCTAAGACTGTGCTCTCATCTAAAAATCCTGTTGGAACAGCAAACTTCCCTACAACTAAACTTTATGTTCCAAAGAGACTTTGTGAATCTGCTCCAAGGGGCAGTGCTCTCCACCGGTCTGTCTTCCTAGGCCTGGCTTGATGATGCTGGGGTAGAGGAAAGGAAGAAGACATTTGTGTTCTTTCATGCAGATACTCAGGGGGTGGGAAAGTGGTTAAAGCTTGTTATGTCCACATCAGCTGCTCGGTTTACTTTCATTAACATTAAGGCTTGAAAACTTAGAGAAGCTTTTAAAGGAGGTTATCCAGCTCTTGAGGTGTCTCCATGGGCTTTCTTAGGTGTGGGAGAAGACGTCAGAACTGGTGGCTACTCTTCCAGTTCCAAGGAAACACGAGTTTGTGGTGTGACTCAGCTCTACAAGAACACTGCTTTAAGCAATGTTAATCCTAGCTGACTCTTCATGTGTTTTGTTTGTCTAATATCCTTGTAATGTAGCTATTCCCGTTAAAGAAAGCCAGCATCCTTTGTTCTCCTCTGAGCTGTGTGAGACACCGCTGCAGAAGTCGTTTGGGGCCTGAAGCTGCGATGACTGAATGCTGCTGGAATGTACTGTGTCACATCTGGTAGAAGGGGAATAGATCCATAGCTTCTCAAGTGCAGACTAATTCTTTATTTGGGGGCTGTGTGTGGGTAAGTGGTGGTTGGACCTAAAACATCCCTGGAAGGTGGGGAAGAAGGAAGAAGGCTTGGTTAACTTTGAAATTCGTATCACTGAGTTATTATTTTTGTTTAAGAGGAAAATATAAGGAGAAGCCCCAACGCTTGCTTGATTTAGATGGCACCATTTACCTTCCTGGGTCAGAAAAAAAGCTGATTTTGGTTTTGATACATCAATTGCTATGATTTCCAGCTGTATCTGAGCCAAGAATTAAATGTATTTGGGAGCAGCAGGAGCAGCTGGGTAGTTGATACCCTGCAGCAAATATGTTAGGACTGCCGGGTTTTCAGCCTGCAGCATGTCCAGCCATTTCCCTTTTGGGTATTACAGCCCTGGTCATTCCTGCCGTGTCTTCTGTGGTTATCCAGCACAGGAGTCACCTCTGCTCTGCCCATGCTGCCAGGTGATTAATTGGGTGGTATTTCCCTCTCCTTGAGATGAAAGAGACCAGGCTTTGGTCCCTTCTGCTGGCTGTGTTTGCTGGGAAGCAGAGGGCATCTGCAGCCTGCTGGCATCGAGACTGGGGGGATTCCTGACTTCTGCTTTCAGACGGTAACTGAAGAGAAAGCTATTGATTATGGGAGAATAATTTAGAGTGTGTTGAATATGAAAGAGATCAGAACCATAGTTAGCATCTTCCCAGTGGCATGTGCTCCTTCACGATCCAACAAATGCAGCAGCAGCTGCCAAGGTCCCTTTTAAGTCTTGTGTGTTCCAGCAAATACAGGATGATCATATGAATGAGCAATCTTTCTATTGTCTCACTTCCCTGGAAGTTTAAATGGACAATTAATCCCCTGCTTCATTGTCATCCTCTACCTTCCCATCCACCTCCTTCCTCTCTTCCCACAAATAGTCTCCCGGGGTTTGAGCGTGAGGAGAAAGTAAGATTGAGTTGTTAAATGAGGTTAATCAGCTTGGTAATGGGTGGGAGAAATGTGCTCTAGGGTTAAGAATGTGATATTAATGGCTGGTAGGACCCTTACTGTCAGTCCAGTGTAGCCTTCCTTCTGTTAGCCACGATCCTTCTATTTAAAATTACCTGATTGTTCTGTTGTTTGTATAATTAAGAGAAACACAGAAATCGTGGGGAGGGAGTGCATGTGTATAAAAGAAGGCATCCTTTTGCCCTTCTCGGGAAGACACCATCTCAAATTCGATGGGAGGGAATTAGGGCTGTAAATCGCTGTTTGGCAAAACGCACTTGAACTGGCAGAAAGAGCAGGAATGGAGCTACTGGAATTTCTGCGGGATGAGGACGGTTAGTCTGAGCAGACGGAGAGGTGTGACTGGGAGCTGCCAGAACGGCTGAACTGCTGGGGCAGAGTGCTGGTGGCTTTTGCTAGCTCTTGGCCGAGGCAGTACAAATGTGCTTACACGTTTTCCAAAAATACCTCTCTCCTGTTGCAGAATGCAGGGTGCACTGTAGGGATGCAAATCATGGAGCGGGGTGACCTGAATGCAGCCTGCATCCCTCCTAGCAAGGGTTAACCCTGGAGGAGCAGCGTGTCAGTTTTTGCACAGTCTGCTCCACTCCCATCCCTAAGTGACAGCCTGCTGGCAGGAAGGGCGGGAGGAAGGATTAAAGCCACCAGTGCTCCCTCTGTAACAGGAGGAGACCATCTCACAAATTGCAGATATAATTGGCTGCTTTCCTTAATTTCACCTCCTTGACTTTAATGCTAAAAGCTGAAAAACAAGGTTACTATTTTTATAGAAATGTACATGTAATTAGTAGTCAAAAACCACACAGGATATGGAAATGGGAGCTAAAACATTTAATGACAAATGCAAGTTTCTGCCTAAATATTTCACTCTGCTTGGCAGGAAATCCTTGCTGGTAAAAATGCACGGCAAGTCTCCCTGCATAGATCAGACGTTACGGTGGGCATCCCTGCTCCGCCACTGCGCTTGTGTGGGAGCTGCTGCATTGCTGTGACCCCTTCAGGTGTGCTCCTGCCGCCTGCCAACTGCAGCAGCACCCGGCCTCCTCTGGCCCAAGGGGGCTGCCCCGGCTCCAGTTGGCACTTGGAATGCGGAGGTGTATCTAGCAGCCATGGGATTCTGTATCCATCAGATCAGGTGCCTCCACAGGCCTGTCCCGCAGTCCAGCCATCCCAGGGGTTGAAAACAGGATGAAGTCGTGCACTCACAGATTGAACTCTGCATTTTCAATAATGCCTCGATTTAATGGATTTATGGGCCCCTGGTTTGCCATGTTCAGCTAAACTGTAAGTGTTGAAATGGCGACAGAAATTATCATGATGGTTCTGAGGGATCACATTCCCAGGGTTGTTTTTAATCCTGTGCTATCCAAAGTTTCTTTTCCAGCGGTGTAATCCCTGTGGTTATAATAAACTGGGCGAGTCTCGTGGGGTGCTACTGCCTGTTCAAAGGGTGTTTTACTTTCTCCCTCCCCCCAGAACTCAAACCCTATCTGTGTGAATGTATATTGTCGCGTTTTCAAGAACCTTTGCTTTCAAGTTAGTATTGTCACATACTGGGGTTTGATCTTTAAAGGGTTTTGGTGCTTAAAAAGAAGACGAAAAAGGCTATTTTTACACTTAATCCACTAATTAACTCAAACATAATGATGCTTGTAGTATGAGGTTCATTTATACAGTTTGTAATTCCCTTTTGTCTCCCCTTTCAGTGTGTACTCTGCACTCCAGGGGGCTTGCCTGAGTGCTCTGCTTGCAATTGCCGTGCTGGGAAATGACTGAGGCATGTAGATTTTTGAGGATTTTGATGCAGAAGGCCCATAAATTGATTGAACCAAATAGATTAATAGTAATCCTGCTGATTAGATAACTTACCTTCAACTGATTGGGTTTTTTGTATTGAAGATTTCCCACCTTCTTTGTGACCAAATAATGCATAGGAGAGCAGGAAAGAGTACTGATCCCAATGGAAGAGGATTAAGCTCTTGTTCTTTTATAGCTTAATGTGACTGGTTTGAGGGTGTACGAGTGAGCAGGACCATCTGCTCTACATTTCAAATAACTGTCATCATCCTACAGCTATCAAAAGACTTGTGATTTTTGGGGAAGAAAAAAAAAGTACTTTCTTCCATAGTTAACCCTTTGCCTGCAAACCTTGTCTTTCAGATGGGAAGAGGAACTGACGAGAAGAATGAGCCTGGAATCTATGGTAGAGACCTTGCGAGAGGTAAGTTTTGAGTAGGTGGTATTGAAAGGTATAGGTTTTCTCTTCTCTGCACCTTTCATTATGCTAGTGATTATTTTAATTTGTTTAATTAAAACCCTTTCTTCTAGCTAGAGCAGCTGACTGGGCTGCTGTTGGCTGGAGAGTAGTGTTAATGGTTGGAAGCTGAAGCAGGAAGGGGCTGAAGTTTCTGCCAAAGTGAAATGCGAGGTGATGAGGTGCCTTATCAGCCCGGCTCAGGTTAAGTGAGGAAGCTCTTGTTGCCCTCTTACCTCTTAATTCCTTGTGTGCTTTCTCTCCCAGGAGGCACAGGAAGCGGAAGCTCTGCAGGAGGAGTTAAATGAAAAGATTGAGAGGCTGAAAGCGGAACTTGTGGTCTTTAAAGGTCTGATGAGTGATGTAAGTACAGGAGAGCAGAGCAGCCAACTCCCACTGCCTTTGTGAGATGTGTGTGTCATGCAAATGGCTTCATTCATAAAAAGGTTATGGTCTTAGTGAGTGCTGCTTTGTAGTTAGCAGTATGGCTGCCTTTATGATCTAATGCATCAGACAGATCACCCTTCCCCCTGCTTCCTGTCTGGTCTGTGTAGAGATGCATTAACTTGCTGCTTAACCCATAACCCCGGACTCTTCCCTCCCCTCCCCTTCCCCGCAGCTGGCAGTGCCGGCATTCACCTCTGCAGCCCTGGGAAGAAACCAGGTTGGAGAACCCACAGATTAGAGCAAAGGGTTCAGCACGTGTGCTGCTAACAAGGGAGGTTTTGCACTAAATCATGCAAGAAAGTTGTGTTCAAAAAAAAAGCAACACACTGTGCGTGTCTCCCAACTCCCCCTCTGAAAGCTCTGGAGAGATTAACCCAGTGTCACTGGGTCAGGTGGCTGGCTTTGTTTCCAGGACTGCTTCAACCTATTTTTTTTTAAAAGGGACTTGTTTTCTCGGGGATTTCCTCATTTCTCATTAGGTACTGACTTTCCTTCAAAGCTGGGGGATCTTTTCCATTATGAGTGGAGAATTTTCTTACATTTAGATGTACTGAGAGCATGTATTCCTGCAGATATCCAGAAAGGTAAACCCTGCTGAACCTTGAGTCAGGTACCTTTCTCTGTAAGAGCGCAGCAGTGCTGATGCCAGGTGTCTAATGACTGTGTTCTATTATGCTTATTTATTTGGTAATTTCGTGTAGAACTGCTTCCTTCTCTCTGTATAAACTTGCAGAACCTGCTCCCTGGTGTCAAATCCATTCTCTCGGGGGCACTGGATCCGTTCATGTGAAATTCAGCAATTAGCTCTCTCTTCTTTTGGTGTTTAATTGAGAACAGGCATGCTTGGTTAGAGGCAGTGTGAAAGGCAGAAACTCGTTAGGGCTCCATCGCTGTTGGCGTTCGCAGGGGAAGAAGTGTTGCTGAGAGGGACAGAGGGTGGTGGTGAATGCGAACATCCTCCTCGGTTTGAGAGCAAGCGTGTTTGGGGTTTGCAGACCCAAAGGGAGAAGAGAGCCTGAGGAAAGCAGTGAGCAGGCTTGTTTTGAATCCCAATCTGTAAATATTTAGGGGAAAAAAATGGAAGTGTTGGCAGGTGGCTCTTGCTTTCCTGTGGATAAGAACTGCTGGTACCTATTCACGGGATCACAGAATGATACGGGGTCAGAAGGGACCTCTGGAGATCATCTAGCCCAGCTCCTTTGTTCAGTTGATAAGATTGCATTTAGAGTATGTCAGTGTTTAGAGGTTTCCTTTTCTTGGTGTGTTTGCAGACCAAAGTCTCTAACTTACCTAAAGGTGGTTGAGAGGGTCTGGAGAAGAGCTCCATCTAATAATTTAAAAAAACTCCAATCCTCCCTTTAAAAAAAAAACCAAAACAAAACAAACCAACAACCAGCCCAACTCCAAAGCCTTCTCCTTGGAAAAGGATTTAGTATTTGAGAGCTCTGCAAAGAGATTTTCTGCTTTTCTGGTCAGAGTGGAAGCATTGTCGAGCCGTTCATGTGGCGCTTTCTGACAGAGTAAGTCTCATCTAGGCTGGAGAATACGCTTTTTGTGGAACAGTGTTTCTTCATAAGGAGCCATCTGTACTGTCTGAGTGGGAGTAGCTCTTACAAATGATGTTTATAATTACTGCCCAGAGTCAAGCAAGACAAAATATTTTTCGTGTAGGATTTTTGCTAGGCTGGAAGCCAGGTTAATGCCAGTGAGGAGTGTTTTCTGTGCTACAGGCGTTGGGGGATCTTCTTAGATCCGGTCTGGATTTTATGTTTTCCTGGTGTGTGTGAGGTTGCTGTGCAGCCTCGGTTCTGTTTTAAAAGCAGCTTCTCCTTGCAGGCCCAGCTTTTCTGTCTGAAAGGGGGGGAAGTGTTGCCTGCTCACCAGGTTTTAGATTTCATTCTGTTCTGCACATGCTCAACAGGGTTTTTCTCCTCCATTTTTAAAGCTTTATTGACCCTTACAAGTTTACGATTACATCTAGCAGTTGGTTTGGGGTGGGTATAGGTTTTCTGGTAGGAAATCTCTCCGATTTGCAATTTTGTTAGAATCAGGTATGAATGTTAATTGTTAGCTGTCTAGTCTGTTTAGATGGTGCGTGTGCTGCCTTTCCCGGAGAACAAGATGTAATATTGTTTGAGAAGGGTATGCCCTGGGGTTAGAGAGATACTGTGGGGTATCTCTTCTTTCCTGAACTGTATAATAATAGAAGATAATCACTACTGTCCTTCCTGCAGCCCATGACAGACCTGGACACAAAGATTCAAGAAAAGGCCATGAAGGTGGACATGGACATCTGTCGGCGAATCGATATCACAGCCAAGCTGTGCGATGTAGCGCAGCAGCGCAACTCTGAAGACGTTTCCAAGATATTCCAGGTGATTAGGCCATGAATTTTCCATAGGGTAGGACAAGAAGAGAGGGGACAAGAGGGATGAGCAGTGCTGAGGAGTGTGTGGTCCAGGTCATTTGCCTTTTCTTGACATTTCTCTGTTTAGACCGATTTCCTTCATTCTGGGTCTTGAAGTGTAGCTCTTCTGCAGAAGCTGCTGTAGTGCTCGGAGCACAGAATTGAGAGAGTTTAAAAAAAGAAGTCTCTGGATGACCTTTAAGACATGCTGTTAGTCTGATGCTAGTCTACAATGAATGCAGGGGGAAAAAAAGCAGTGCAGGGTTGAGGTTTGTATAAACGGCTTCCTCACATTTGTACCCTTCACAAGTGAGAAGTTTTAAGCTTGTGGAAGTGTCATCTCAATGTTCTTATTTCTGGCTCAAGCTGCGAAATAACATTTCTGTGGTGGGGAGCTATGACTGCTTGGTGAGACTAGAAACTCCAGTTGCTTTCCTTGAGCTATTGAGGCTCCTTGGTGCTAGTAGGAAAGTCATTTAATTTGCTCTGAAAGCAGTTACGGCTCTGTGTGGGGCAAACCTGCAACTCCCAACGCAGTTGGGTCTTCTCTCCTAACTGCAGTTTCAATTGTGATTAACCCAGCTTCCTTCTCCTTTGATCTAAATGTGTGTTGTTCAGTCTTTTAATAACTCTGATGCTTTTCTCTGTGTAGCGATGCCATGTAGTGTGCTAAACGCTGTACAGAACCACTGTAAAGATCCTTGTGGTCTCTACTGGTTGTGCTTTCTGGCTAGAGTGAAGTTGCCTAAATGTTTGATTTTTATTTTTTTTTCCCTATGTACCCCTAAAGAATCGACTCTCCTTATCGAGACAGTTATTTGTCCAGCATGTTGAGCCATTGCACTCTGCTAACGGTTCCTTCTTGTCTTTGAGCAGAATTACCGGGTCTTTCTGCTCAAAGGTAACTGCAAAGTGCACTTTTGGTCAAGCATGCAGTGGTTAAAATGATCAGCATGGAGAACCAAACCAGTAAGGGATGGTGGATATCTCAAGTAGAGAGAAAACCTCCAGTAGGTTGGGAGCGACCTGTGTGTTTGTGAGTCTGTGGCACCATCTGTGAATAGAAGTCGTGTTCACAGTCCTCAGATGAAGAAGTGATCCTCTGCTCCCTTTGAGGGGTATCCCTTGAGCTCTCTGCACATCTACGGACTTCACTTCTTTGAGGTTGTCCAGGCATTTTCGTGGTTCAGTTAACCCTTCTTCTGTCAGCCTGAAGTCTAGCAGCCTCTGCTGATGGGGTGGGAATGACCCCAAAATAAAGCCGCTCCGGAAAGGCTTCTACTCTTTCACGGTGGTTTGATGCTGGGAGCAACAGCCGGTGGTGGCGGCAGGAGGGGGAGAGTTCTGTCATCGCTCTCGAGCCTGCTGCCTGGGCACTCCTGCCAGCTTCTGCTTTTCCCCTGGTTCATTCTAACCTCTGCATGTTCTCTGGTAGATCACAGACCGGTGTCAGTGAGCAGACGAACATCTGTAGAGCGCTGGCAGCCTGCAGCTTGCTTTGCTCTTGGCCCTTCTGAACTGCTTCCTTGTGCTCTGTGTTCACCACTCATTAACAGACGCAACTCCCGTCTTGAAAACCAGCAATCCCCAAGTGGCCTCGGTCCTGAAGAACAGTTATATTTGCACAAACCTAATGACTCTCCTTTTATTTCTGCCTCTCGTGGCACAGCACCTCAGTTGAACCTTCTAGTTACTGCTCTTCTCTCCAATTAAGGTGGCTTCCAAGAAGAAAGAACGCAAGCTCACGTCTGACGATGATCTCTCCGAGCAGGATGGGGACAACAGCAGGTTCTCTGACGACGAGGTCAGCTGCTCGTTGAACATCACAGATGAAATGAAGCGTATGTTCAACCAGCTGTGAGTATTGTGGAAAACATATTCCAAAATGCAGACTCAATCCCAGAGTTCAAGTACTGAGTTATTTCTGTATGCTTTCAGAAACACGATTTTTTTCCCTTATGAGTTGAAACTGAGTTGCCAGGATAATACATACTTGATGGTTTTCTGGAAGTTCAAATAAAATGAACAGAAACTGGGTTTCGTCTTCCCTTAACTAGAGGGCACTATAGAGAATGCTAAATATATCACCGTAAAATTAGGTGTGTGTTTGCTGTTTTAACTTACATCAGTAGCAAAAGAAGAAACATGCACAAAAACCTCGAGTCTGTCTGGTTGAATACTGGATTTGGAGAGTTTTGGGAAGAACCTAGTGCTGCTTGGGCTGGATAGAATTGGGCAGCGTTAGGAAGCCTGTGGGACTTTTGTGGTGCCACACAGAGCAGCTCAGGCAGCCGGCTGCTGAGGTGCCCTGCTGGTCTCTCCTCCTGCTCTAGGAGTGATGGAGGTGGCCACAGGCTTTGGAGGGTCTCTGCCCTTGTTTTAACCCTGGGACCCCCAGCAAGCGCTGTGGGTCTGACTTTCCCAGCGTTTGAGTATGGGTGTCTTCTGTCAACTTCTGGGATACTGCCGAGGGAAGGATTCCCAGTGCTTTCCCACACAATGGAGGGCAGTATTCTGTGTGTAGAAGTGCACAGGAAACTCCCTGAGGAGCACCAGCTCCTCTGCTGGTGTCAGCTCTTGCCAAAAGTTCTGGTTTCAGGCGTGTGTGTGTCTCTTTCCTCCTGAATTTCATATGTAGGAAGGCACGTTTTTTCTAAAAGCTGTAGGTGACTTCCCTTGTTAGGACTCTCCTTTCAGATGTCTTTAGGTCCTTACCAATACTGAGTGTGATACATCCAGATTTTTGACTTCTCCCCTGCTAGAATTGTGTGTGACTGCAGACAGTGTGTATCTTTTAGAGAAAACAACAAAGCTAAAACTACTACTAAGTTGACAATGTGCTTACTTTCTGTGTTTGTTCTTAAGCCTGTCCTGTGACACCCAGTTTTTATAATGAAATTCCCATCTCCTGGTCCTGTGGCACAAAGTGTTGTAGGAATCTGGCTGGTGCGTTCAAACTGGGTTGATCTGGACCAGTGTTCATAGCTTAATGGAAACGGCACATTTCTAAGGATGTCTGTGTTTGGGAGCTTCCTGGAGTAGAAAATGATAACTCACAATTAGCTGAATTAAGAGAAACATGAAGAGAAACAAAGTAGCCTGCACTTCATCTGTAATTGAGCTGAAGCTTTAAGTGTCCGGTGGTAAAAAAGGCGGTTGGCTGTGGCCGGCGCGCGTCTGAGGGAAGCGGCAGTCACGGCTGGGAGCTCCCTGACACCGACAGATCCCACAAAGAGAATCTGATTTGCAGAAGTTCAGTTGCAAAAGGCACGTTCATGTATGTCCCAGTTTATTGGGTCTCATCTAAATTATGAAGTCGTGCTGAGTCCAGAGCAACAGCCTGTCTCTTTTGCCAAGCTCTTGTTGGCTTCCGCCCGCAGATCTTATCTGTGTGGAAGGAAGTGAACTAAAGTAACAAAAATGCCTCAGTCTGAAATTAGCAGACTGCTGCTGGGAGCAAGTTCAGAGTTTTGTCAGGCTCCTTAGCAAGGACAAGAAGCAGCTACTGGTGTTCCACTCTGCTGCTCTTCAAACCAAAAGGGACTCGAGTGCCCTCCGAAACTTTCCTTTATTGCACAACTGCCCCGACTGAAAAGGGCTGGACCAGATAGCGGTGTTAAAGGCCATTCTTGCCACTGTTTGTTCTCAGTCTTAAGCGGCTGTAGAAGTATCTTTGTCACCAGTAAATATTTGCACTCACCTGTGCATCCTTTTGGGGTTTGTCTTCTTTCAGTTGTTACTTTTGACAATAACGTTTTTCAGTGCTGCAGGGAAAATGTTGGCTGAACTTCAGCCTGACAATCAGCAGGGAGTCTCCGAGGGGCTGTTTCTTGTACAATTCCTCAAACTGTGTTTGGGATCATTTTCCCACATATAAAAAGAATTGTTTAAAACATTTTTGTGGTTTTGCAAACAGGGGAAACTAATGTGCAGCACCATCTGGAGGACAGAGCTAGGACTGTGTGCTTGAACCAGGAATGCTAACAAGGATCTTTTCTTCTGCTTTGGGGATAGTGGGAAAGCCTGTTTGTAAAAACTGTGAGGGCTTTCAGCTGCTGCCCTGTCGTCTTCATTCAGTTCTTGTATCCCCCTTTTGTTTTCTAGGATATTCATTGAAGGACTGAGGGAGTCAGGCTGGAGTGGTTTTCACTAATGCTTCTTCCATTTCCTTAACAGTCGTGAGACATTCGATTTTGATGATGACTGCGATAGTTTAACGTGGGAGGAGAATGAGGAAACATTGCTTCTTTGGGAAGACTTCACAAACTGCAATCCTTCCATTGACCTCCAAGGAGAGGTGAGTTTATTCTTTCCTCAAACTATTCTCTGCTCTTTTAGCCATTTGAGCCTTTGGCTATTTGACTGGTGATTTAGTTCACCACACAAACTTGCTTTGATTTAAAAATCCAACTAGTGCTTTCACTCTCTGGTTGCTTTTCAGTCCATGCAATGAGTTTATTTGCCAAACTTCACTTCTTGTGCTCCTTCAAACTGAGTATTTAGAAGTATGGAGTGAGTGTCAAAAGATCCGAAGCGCTGAGCTGTTAGAAGAGCATCGGGCAGTCTGTCTCCCTGAGCAGATACTTAGCTCAAGCTCCGTGTCTTCCGCACGGCATCACGCCTTCTCTGCAGATTATCAGTCACACTTTAAGTGTCAAAATAGTACACGCAGTGTGGCATCAAATATTGCACAGTTATTCCAGTGGGGAGAAAAATAAACCCAGTATGGTCAGTGGAAGATGATAGAGTGCACCCAGCCCGTCACAAAGAGAGAAGCTGTGGTTACAGAACTGGGTAAGGCCCCAGGGATCTTCTGAACACGTGAATCTTGTGCTTCCATCTTCCCAGTCAATAGGAATCTCCTGACATTGGTGGATAATAAACAGCTTGCTTTTAACCCTTAAGATTCCACATGAAGTAAGCTAATGGCTGCACGCTGCCTCCTCGGGCGACTCCTCAGCCTTTTCAACTGGCCTGAAGGGAGAAGGAAATGGCAAGGCCTGGCTTTGTGTGGGTACTCTTAAATCTGACACTATTATTTCACTACCAAGTAGCACAACAGCAGTAGGTAAGAAATAATCCTGCCTGCTTCCACCATCGTTGTAGTGCAAAGATGCTGAGGCAGCAGAGTCCTGAATATTCTCTTGTGGGGAGTGCCAGGGGTTTGTTAATTTACATCTTCCCATTTGTGTATCATCTGGTGTACTCGGAAACTGCAGAGATTACTCAGAAGTGCTAGGGCTGCAGAAAGCAGCTACGTGTCATCTTCTGAGCGGGGAGAGAGGCAGAGTGATAATGTGGAGCTGTGTGCTGGAATTAGTGACAGATTTATTTGCATATACCCATGTGTGCGTGTATAAGCGCGGCTATCAGAGGAATACTGCCGATCTCAGACCTTCCCTGTGAAAACCCTAAAGGTTTTAAGAAGCTTAAATCCTTCTAAATGAAAATTATACAAGGAAAGGGTAGATTTGTCTTGTAGATGGAGACTCAGAATAAAGACTGCTCCATCTGTGCCTGGTCTTTAACATAGCGCTTTACATGCCTGAATCTTCCTTCCTCTGGCTTTATTCCTTTCAAGTTCTTAGCTGTACCCTCGCCACCTCCTTTTCTGACCTTCCTCCTTAAAGCGCTTCTGCGAATGAAAGGATAAGTGGAATGATTCTTGGAAGTGTAGGCTGTGAGCCTGGTGCTGCCACCAGGTATGATCCTGAGAAAGCTGCTACAGATGTGGCCAGAGGATGGAAACATAATTAATGCGCATCAATGCAGTGGCATTAAATTAATGATCTTTTTTTTTCTGGAAAAGGGAGGTAATAACATGAAAGAGAGAACAATGGCATTGTCTCAGTCTCTCTGACAGCATGAAATAGCGTGATACGTTTTGTAGCCCAGTCTGTACCATCAATCCAAAGCAACAATGATCTGGGAGCTGTTGTCTGGCAGGATGGTCCCTTTGGGACAGCACGTGTTCTTCCCTGTGCCGTTTCATGGGGAGTGCTGGAGTGGGCCTGCTTTAATGAGCAGTGAAGTGAAGAATTTCCAGAGCAAATGGCATATGCAGAGCATACATGGGAGGTAACACAGACTGAAAGCACTGGAGAGTAGTAATATGTAACTGGAAAATGAGAATTCCAGTGCAGAGCTGTAAGTAGTGGTGTGGTCAATGCAAGGAAAAATTGTGTCATGGCTGGAAGGCAATTACAATCTGCCTAAGTGTGATCAGACCGCGACAGGTTCAGGAAAATCCGTGTTTTTTTCTTTGGTGACCATCAGGTGCCTGTGTCTGGCTGCTGGCCCCTTGGTCTGCAGGTTCCTTGATCAGGGACTTTATCTTGTGTGTACAAAGCCATGGTCACGGTACAAAAATGTGTCTCTGGCTATGCCAGTTTAAAGAAACAGAAGGTTAGTTCTCTGTGTAAAAACATTAAAAAATACAAACTAAAGCATTGCATGGAAGAGCATAACAACCTGCATTTCTGAGAGAGGTTAAATAAGAAAATCACCAGTCTGCTGCTGAGTTCCTTTTCAGTTTCTTGCTAATTCTTTGTCTCCTCCTTTCCCCCCGCAGGAAGAAAATCTGGGCAACTTGATCCACGAAACAGAGTCTTTCTTTAAAACAAGAGACAAGGAATACCAAGAGACAATAGGGCAGATAGAGGTGAGGAGGTTGTTGGTGGGAGTAGAGCTGTTTCCAGTGGACACAAAGGCAGGCAGTGCTCTGGTCTGGGGTGTGCTCAGGGGAAGAGTGGGATTTCTGTATGCCGAGAATGGAGAGGTTTTTCCTTTGACACACCCTGAATGCCATTCTCTAACAGCACTGTTGTTGAGTGGGCTTAAATCTGTAGCTGGTGGAGAGAGAGCCTTCAGAATGAAGAATTAAAAATGCACTGTTTTTCTGTTTTTTACCCCGTTTGTCTGGTGCATCCACCGTCGCTCTGGGAAAGGCTTCACAAGTCGTGGCTTCGGAAGTTGCCAGGCTCAACAGCTGCAGCTTCTCCGAGCCTCTGCCCTGACTAGAATGTGCTTTCCTTAGTTACGGCCTGTTGACAAACAAGATGCCAGGCAGCAGAAAGGAAAGGGAGGGCTGTTTAAAAACAGTGTTGAGCTCTAATTAAAACGTACTTCATAAACTGCTGAACCCGCTGCTGTAAGGTGCTCAGCACATGCCACGCTGAGGTTAAGCGTATGTTACGCGGGTATTTTGGGTTGGCTCTGGGCACCTTCACCATCCCCACCAGAATGTGCAGCAGAGGGAGGCTGGGAGAAGCCGCTACCCACTCACCCGAGGCTGATTCTTTGGAATTGTTTCTTACAGCTGGAATTGGCCACGGCCAAAAGTGACATGAATCGCCACCTCCATGAATATATGGAAATGTGCAGTATGAAACGGGGGCTGGATGTACAAATGGAAACCTGTCGGAGGCTTATCAAGGGCTCAGCTGACAGGTAATGGGGTGTTGCCATCCTGCCTGCCCTGCTTCAACTATTTCATTTGCTCTGGTTTCCTGCCAGGTTGTTCTAAAGGCAACAGTATCATTTTGTCCTAAGTCTTTGTCCTGTAGATAATCCTGAGTTGTCCAGGGTCTTGTCTCAGCCTTAAAAGGAACCCTGTAACAGAGTGTAAGTTCCTACCCAGGGTACCACTTCTGAGACTGGACACATGCTGGCCAAACAGGGGAGTCACCGATAGGACTGGCCAGTAGAAATGGTGTTGCTTCTTTTCTGACCTGGATGGACACTTAGTGTCACAGAGGTAGAATTTTTAAAACAAACCAATCCTCAGACTAACATTTGAGTCTGGGTTTGTATCAAGAACTTGTAATTTTAATCTTCTCCTGTGTTAAGATCCCATTTCTATACTGCCAAGGATTTTTAATGTCCTTTGCTCGCCCCCACTACACACCCTGGCTTAAAATAGTAAGAAAAACTTTTTTTTTGAGTTTTCAAGACTGTACATATTAAGGAAGATTAAAGTCTGTAGGGTTTTCATGGATTTGATTTCCACTTCCTCATCCATAAACCCAGGGTGGTCCTTGTGTTTGTGTAGGAGCTGGCTGGGGCTGGGGTGGCAGCACACCGGAGGCTGAAGTTTCCTACTGATATTTCCTGCAAACCCAAAGTTTAATGTTAATAAAGGATACTTTAACTGTTCTGGGGAGTGAAAGGGACTATTTTCTTTAAAGGCTTCTCATTTTTTTTTCTTCTGTCAATAGTATTTACTGTTTTGCCTAAACCTTTCTCTGAATTCTTCCCGCAGAAATTCCCCGTCTCCCAGCTCTGTGGCCAGCAGCGACTCAGGAAACACAGATGAAATTCAGGACGAGTTAGACAGAGAGACGGATGTGGAGCCCATGGTCAGCTGATACCTAGTGGGAGCATTCCAGTGAAAGGGAAGATACAAGAAAAGATTAAACCACCATACACCCATGGGGGGAAAACCCAAAAGACTTGTAAAGCCTTGCCCAGGGTTTCTAAGGACTCATCCCTACAGGCATCCCCGCCCCACCCAAGGATTGGTGCTGTAAATTTCTATTGTTATACAAATCATAAATGCAGAGTCCTGTAAGAAAACACGGTGTTTTAATTGTGCCTTTGCCCCAAGCTGAGCCACTTTGAGCTCCAGTGGAATATTAATAGCAGGTGTTTTTATATAAAAAAAAAATTATTATTTAAAAAAAATAGTAATCTGTTAGCAGCAGAGAATGGTGCTGCAAAGGCTCTGGGTATTCCAATAAGCTTCTGGGTTTATTGAGCTGCTGCACTGATTGGCAAAAAGAATGCTGGCAAAAGGAGAAGCGAACCCAAGGCAATTATGGTACAATTACCGATGTCTGGCACAAAAAGAGAATGCCTCCAAATTGAACTGCAGACATTTAAAAATAATAGTGGGCTTAGAGACAGCTTTTAAGACTAAGCAGTTATACAATATTAAAAGGAATGCCTTCATTCCATCCTTGCTGGGGTGAAGGAGCCTTTGAGGTGTGTTCAGGTTTCTGCTGGACTCCAGAACCCGAAGCAGCGGGTCTCAGCTGGGTGGCAAAGCAGGTGGTGGAAGGAGAGTTCCCTGGGGTGGGACTATCACTGATAAAATACTATGCAAACAAACAAAGCAAAACAAATCAACAACAACAAAAAGCTCGCCTTATTTATATGAAATGTTTGGTCCCTGCTGGGCTACAGTTATCTCTTGGGGGACGGAAAGCTAAAGACACATTTGCACATGTTAGTTATCTGTAGAGCTTCTTTTGAGGAGGAATGTCGCATTACAATGCCTTTGTTTCCCGGTGATTGGATTAAGAGGGGAATCAGCCCTTCAGTTTGTGTTGTTTGTGTTTTCTTGTTTTCAGGATATTTTCTGTTATTGTTTAAACCGTAGTGTTTGCAGATTTGACTTTGCTGACAGGGAGGTAACTCCATTTTATGCTGCTTTCATGATGTTCAGAGTGGGAGAGTTGAAGCATCAGGATAAACTGACATGTGGTGGGATAGATGTAGGCTTGAGATGCCATTGGGAGAGGTCCAGACCACCGCTCTTCAGAAAAGCTGAACATGGGGAAATACTGTAATCCTTTTTAGGGTGTAGTAAAATTAATCCCAAACTACTGCTGCCCTGGAATTGGAGAAGAACAGCCATGTGCTTTCTCTGTGAGAAAGTGAGAAGACCTGGGCTTTGTCAACCTCTCGGTACTTTTATGGCCCTTGGTTGTATTTGAGGAACCTCTGGCACCATCAAGCTGTTCACGGTTAGTAATGGGAACTGTAGCACCTCAGCCAGGGAAAAACAGGGTATAAACCTCAGCCAATAATTTTTGTTTGTCTTTTTAGACCAAGGTTGAAAGTGTGGTTAATACTGCCTCAAGGTAACTGTGTAGCTCACTAGCAGTTGCAAGACTTGGAGTAAATACCAAATGTATATTTTTTTTTCCTGCCAGGAAGCTTAGAAACTGCTGTGTAGGAGCAGTGCTAGGACTGGACAGGGAAATACCCCATTTAAGCACCCTCTCAGTGTTATGGAAAGGTAAGCTGGCCAGTCTTTTAGCTTCCCGGGTATCTTTTCTAAGCCTCCCCTATGTATTGATCAGTGGGGCTGCATTGTAAGCATACAGCCAGAATGGGTTGGCATGGATTTCTACCAAAACCAGCACAAGTGTCTCAACAAATGGGCCTTTCTGGGCAGAAATGCCTCTGCAGAGGGGCAGGTCCTCATGGGGGTTCTGCTTCTGCTGCAACTGTGGGGACAGTAATGTCTTCTCCAGTGCGTTGTGCTGCTCCTCTGGTGTTCCATCGCTGTTCAGGTTCATCCCCTGCTTGGACACGGTGCTTTTAGTCCCCGTGGTTCAAATGGGCTCTCTGCTTTTCAGAGCAGGGAGGAGAACTGCTGATCCATCTGGATCCATAATGTGGGGGGCCACCATCTGCAGCTGATGGCTTCTGCCCAAGAAAATAGTTCCAAGGGCAGCCCTGTGGTTTCCTTACTGATCAACATACTCAGCGCAGTTATTCACAGAGGAGCCAGCAGCTCCTTGGTTCCTGTGGCTGTGGGGTAGGGGCTTTTCCAAAATTTCATCACAGACAGCTTTTCTCTGGAAAAGAAACCTTAGATTTCTAAGGTGGCCAAAGTGGTGAAGGTGACGTTCACTGGGGCTGCAAGTCGGGGAGGGGGTGGGTGGGGGCAAGAGATGTGTTATTTTTCCAAGGGGGCTGGGACTGCATGTTTTCAATTAAGTATTCTTAAGGATTTTTCAAGCCTGTATGAACATGAGCTGCTAATGTGTAGTTCCTCCCTAGGCTGAGAGGGGATCTGCCAAAGCCGGGTGTCGGTGATGCTTTAGTGACTTTGGTGGAGGTGGTGTTGAAGCATCTTCTCGCATGGCGAATTGGCCTCCTCGGGGCCTGTTGTTCAGCTCTCCTTAGTTCCAAAATGTTCTTTGGAATGGAAGAAACTGAGCCATTTTAACGGCCATCCGATGTAGCTGCTGGTTGAGTCTGGTTTTGTTAAAACTCAGTGGCCTGGGAGGCGAAAAAGGCTGAGAGTTCTTGAAACTGGTAGCTGGTACGTTGGGGGCAGGGAGGAATAGCCTCGGTTTGACAGCGAGAGCCAAGTGAGGAAGCAGAAATTTGCTGTGGAAACAAGCTAATTGTAATTTACAGTTGATCTCAGAGCCATAATTACGAGGAGCATCTGTAATAGGGCTGTGTTTGTGGGTAAGTGTAAGGGACTGGGTCTGTAGTAGAGGGGGTAGGAATAACGTGTGCGACGGTGCCGTGTGTGAGGGTAGATTTACCGTGGTTGTTGGTGTCTGTTTCTTATAACCATATGTAATCCATTTTTAAGGAAGAAAAGGTGTTTTCCTACTCGGGATCGGGGGTTTCTTTTCCCTTGGGCTGTGCAGGAGCGGGTGGATCGACCCCTCGGGAGCGGGAGGGTCGGTGCTGCGGGGTTCTGGGTTAGTGTCAGGCGCTGCTGCTGGCTGAGCTGCCAGGGCCCCGTTGCGTTCGCGTGTCGCCGTTCTGGAGAAACCAGATCAAAAGATGGTGAAAATGCTGGAAATGGTTTTGATGACCTCTTCGTTTTTCCTTTGTAAAGCTGTAAATACTTCAGTTTTGTTTTCTATTCTTAATGCGGTGTCATATTGACACTTTTAGAGACTGACAGTCAGAGAATCCTCCTCCTTTCTCCGTTTTTAAAAGGGGATTTCAAGGAAGCAAATGTTTTTGCTCGTTCTCCGTGTAATAATGAGATCAAATTCCTAAAATGGGTTTGTACAAAACAAATGTTTTCACTCAACAAATGGCAGTTGCTTTTGTGGATGCATGTTGTTCAAAAATGTCCAAAGAACAATGTGGTACAAGCAGCTCTTTTTCAAAGACCGAGTCATTATCGTATTAGTTCACACAGTGGAAAACAACACCCTTGAACAAAGGAAAGTGTCTGGGGGCATGTAATGAAACTCACCTAAGCTAAATGTGTAATCTATTTATAAAGAACACAGTATATCTTCTATTTTTATTAGAGGTTTTTAAGGTGCAAACAGAACTGTGTTAGCAGATGCCATTATTCCCTCGGGAAGTGTCACCGCTCCGACGGGACTCCAGATTCTCCCCTGGGTTCGAGCGAGGAGGAGGCCGCCCTCCCAGGGCCCAGCTGTGTCGCCCTCGCCCGCCACGTCCTCGGGGCAGGCAGAACAGGAGAAAGGCAGAAATATGGCTGTTGCCCCTCTTCCTTTGATTTCTTTTTCCTCCCTGGTTGCACAGAATTCTGCTGCAGAGGGTAAGAACCTCCCTTTGCTCCCCTAAAAACTGGGGGTGATTGCAGCACCCTTCAGATCCACCCCAAAGTGGGCTTTGGCTTCTGCCTGGTTAGAAGATAAATTATCCTTGCCTACACCGGTATCGACTGGAATTAATTTGATGAAACAAACCAATAGGTGAGAGTTGTGCCTGAATACAGGCCTGGAGCTGCATCTAACATGAGGTTGTTGTGATCTTTGGCATAACCACCCCCGCCAGCAAAACACGGTCCCCGCTGGCTGAGGAAAAGCCCTGGTGACGGGTGGGTGCTCCCAGCGCCACGGGCTCCCTGCAGCTCCCGCTTCCTTCTGTTTCCCTTGGCTAAACCCCGGGTTAGACCACGGGACACTATTTGTGTTGGAGTGTGCCAGGAAGAGAATTGCAATACCAGGAAGCCTTCACTTGTATTTCACCTTTGAGAGTGCTCTGTTTTAGGGCCGATTGTTTAAAGCAGGACTTTCCACAGCAGGACTAAGAACCCATCAGTGCTTCCACGGTGCAATAAGGCCCCAGTGAGGATTTTCCACATGTTGCTTCAGGACTGGTGGTTCTTTTTCTTCTTTTGCACTGGGCTGAGGCTTGGTTGCAGGTTTTAACAGCGCTTGCCTTCAGTGTTAGGTCACCCAAATGCTCGATTTTTAAGCTTTCAGTTCAATGTAACGTCTGTCAGTTTGTGAGAAGAAATCGCCGCTCGTGGCGACGTGTCGTTCCCTGGTGTGAGCAGTGCGGGTTCCAGAGGTGAACTCCAAACCCTGCCCGCCAGACCCCCGGCTCAGCCCTCGCCAGCCCCTTTCTGGCCAGGGGAGCACTGAAGTCTTTGGCAGAGTAGTGAAAAAACACTTGATTCTATTTTTTGGTGTCTGTTTTCGTGTGTAGTTCCGTGTCTTAAGACCCTTCCGCGCTCAGCGGGAGCCTCCAAAGCTTCTCTTTTGAAGAAGCAACAACTCGTGTGTAAGAAGTGGGTACTCGATGCTTCTGCAAATCACGATCCCCTCCTGATGTGAGGTGCTCCAACAGGGAAGCGCCTCCGTGAGCAAAGGGGGTGCTCCAAGCTCTGGTTGGCTCCACCTTTGGAGGAAATAGTGACATTAGTGCTTAAAACAGCTCCTGGGGTGGCTTCGGACCCGTGTCCTCCCGGTGGCAGAACACCCCAGTGCCACCGTGCCACAAACCCGACGCCCAGGGCTCGTCAGCTGCCTGAGCAGCCCAGCCCTGCCCAGATCTCATCCCAAATCCTGAAACTTCTCTGTTGGAGAGCGTTGGGGATGATGAAAAGCTCGGTCACTGGACACACTTCTTGTGTAACGTGGTTTCACCAGAAGAGACGCCCGGTTCAGCCCTTACCCCACCTTCCCTGCGGCTGCGGTGTGCGTAGACAAGTTCTGCCAAAAATCACTATTTATTGTTGAATGTGTTTTAAGTGGAGGGTTTTGAGGACTCTGTCCCCACTCTGTGTCACTCCTTGTCGGTTCCTCTTAGGTCATGTCAGAATTTCTTTTATACACATTAAAACAGACTACTGGTGGGTGTGGAAATGAACCTGTTTACCGTACTGGTGTAAATATTGTGCTTTGTATTCTGTATATTAGCTTCTTTTAAAAAAAAAAACAAACAAGAGAAAAAGCAAAAAGGACTGACCTGCTGATGCTGTTTGCTCTCGGGGGAGGACAGGCCCAAGGAGGAACCAGCTCCGGACTCGAGATGGAAATCGGTTTTGCCTCTGGGGCTGGAAGCTGGGACTTGGCAGCAGGACCCAGTGGTCCCCACACTCTGTACTGGTGGGTGTGGGACCATCAAAGGCTGCGGGGGGCACTGGGAGACGCCCGCAGTTGGAGCCAGAAGCCTTCACGCTCCTCCGAGTTCCACCGGATTATCTCCCTTTGCCTTTTTTTAGTGCCAAAACCAACCCCGCCGCTCCCCGGCTCCCAGCCCTCCCTCACCA
>VZTM01009190.1:0-38502 GCA_013400555.1 Jacana jacana
GAAAGTAAGAAAGAAAGATACTTCTGTTTTTCTCTGCTAAGAAAACATTAAGTAAACAGTCAACACCAAACAGCATTAAAAAAGGAGTCCACCATGACTGGAATGAGTCCTAAAGCCAAGAAACAATACATAAATGAATAACAATATAATTACAGATGATAATCTGCCATATATATGCATTTTAAAATGTGCAAACAAATCTGTGAACAATGTCATTGCATGTGGATGTAATTTGTCTTTGTCTGCCTCTTGAGGTTTTTTGGAATATGGGAAGCTGTAGTTTTTTAATACTATTAAATGCAAGTCACTATTATCATTTTGTTTGTGGCAAAAGTTTAGGGATTGAACTATTCCAAGTGTGACATTGCACTTAGCCACATGGAAAATGATAAAATGTGGTGTTACTTGTAGTAACGTAATTGTGGTTTTCTTTCAAGACCAGTAGAACAATACAGCTATCATCAAATATGAATACATTTTTGGACTGCTTGGTTTTCTCTCCTTCCAACCCTATTTATGTATGATTTCAATTATAATGATCACTATATTGGATATACAATATTTAGGTTGAAAAATGCTTCTTGTAATAAAGGATGTGCTCATTTGGGGATTTCTGGTGGTGCTTGTGGGTTTTCTTTTTTTTTTTTTTTTAACTGTGATTAATAGTATCAGATTTCTTCCAGACTTGAGAAAACGCTGAACAGTTGAAAGGATTTAAAAGATGAGTTCTCTTTTGTTTTATGGTTTGTTTCTCCTTACAGGCCTGGCAGCTGCGATTCAGTCATCTTGTGGGCTACGGTGCCAAATATTACTCCTACCTCATGTCTAGGGCTGTTGCCTCCATGGTGTGGAAACAGTGTTTTGCTCAGGACCCATTTGACAGGTAAAAACAGAGAAAAAATATATTAACTAGGATAAAGCGTAGTGCTACTTGCTTCTGGAAAACATGAAACAAATGGGGCCATGTAGGTTGATGGGATTTTTTAATGAGAGTTAGTTTTTAGCCTATTTCTTGATTTTAAGAGGATTACAAAGCAGGAAATAACCACAGGTAAAGTGTACCTTGGGAAATGTTGATTGGTGCAAAAAAGTCCATGCTGATATTTTATAATACAGGTGTGCCAGTTGGGAGGCACTGAAATCCATATTTAGACGTAATTAGAGAGCTTGATTTTCATAGATGCCTAATTACTTGTAATTTTCTATTGAAATCAAAGCAACTGCGAGTATTAAGCTTCATGTCACCAACTTCAAAGCTAAGTATAGCTATCCTACTCATTTTGCTTTGTGAAATGAAAAAGTAGATTGTGAGATCACAAATTGTAAGAGTTCTTATACCCTAGGTGAATGCTTAGAGCGTTGTAACAGAGCAGCTTTCCCCCTTGGAGCAATGAAGGCTGAAATGTTGTTCACAAATTCACTCCTATAAACACCAACATATATTCATACGTATAAAATTTGTCTAGTCCAGTTACTCACAGTATAATTTAAAATGTAATTTGAATTGGAGGAGTCAACAGGGAATCAAGGCAGCCGTTTCAGGGTAGAAAATTTCATTTGATCTCTGTCCCTGGTTTCTGTACAGATCCTAGAAACAAATTTGACCGAAAGCTCAGCAGGTTGTGTTTGCAGGTGGCTCTAACATCTGTGTTTCTCCAGGGCAATGGGTGAGCGTTACCGTCGAGAGATGCTGGCACACGGTGGGGGAAAAGAGCCCATACTTATGGTTCAAGGTAGAAAAAAATCAGAACTGTTTTATTCTCTTGCTCCAAGAAGAAATAATTTAACTGCATTTCACAATTTGGTCTTTTTAATTTAATTATGATTTCCACTGGATTTATGAGAGAAGACATGTTCTTTCATTTAGTTACGGGGAGTGGTCGTCAATTCTGTGTCATGGTCAGCAGAACTCCTTATGATACACAGAATAAAACCACACACAGATAGTTGGGGTGAAGCATTGGAAAGGGTTGTTCCACAAGGCTGTCTAAAGAATTCAGAGTAAGAGTATCACATTCTTGAAAGCAGATAGATAATACCATTTTTGGGGTACGTGGAATTTATAATAGATCTGGTTATTTTGTATACAAGAATTTGAACTTGGTTTGGCCACATCATTTTAGTATCCTCAAAATAGCTTTGGTTGTCTCAGTACTTTGAGTACCTGATCTCATTAGAGAGGAGTCTGAGGACTGTAATAAAGAAGCATGGTTCATTATTCCTCTCAACGCTATATTTGTCTTTTGAGTCTGGAAAATAACTCAACATTCACTCAGAGCAATAGTAAAAATACTATACTTCATATATTAACAAAAATTAATATCAGGAGAATGAAACAAGTTTGAGAATATTAGGTAAATATTAGTTCATTGACCTCTGGAGTGCCAGTTTGGTAGACTGGAAGTTGTGGGATTTCTTTTCTACAGGTAAGGAAGACAATGATAAGTGTGTCTGTATTTCATCATGAGATTGGCACAGTTTCATAACTAGAACATTTTAGTTTTGACCCATCTGTTTATATTTGAGTCCGTAACCTCTGCTCTCCTTACACTCATCATATAATAAATAACTGTATGTTCTCTAGATTAGTCTATTTATATTTCTGATCTGCAGGGTTAGTTTTCATTCAGCATGACTTTGCAAACTTGCCATTGTTTGCTGTTCTTGAAGACTCTGTGTTTGCAAGCTCAAAAAACAGTAGCCCAGAATTGTGGAGTGTGTACTTGCAAGACGGGAAAGTCTTTATAAGCAAATCCAATTTTTTGTTGTTTTTCTTCCCTCTTGCATGTGAGAGAACAGTGGAACAGGGTACAATCAGTTTGGGGTTGAGAGTGAGTATCACTTACTTTGGATACAACTTGTTACTGCGATTAATCTGAAAAAGCTGTATCACGGTCCAGGAAATTCCAGTTTATTTTAAGTTTAAAGGAAATTCAAAGTCTGGCAAGTTACAGTAAAAGCACACAAACAAGTTTAACTCTCATAATGCAGTAATTAGATGTTTTAGGCATTTCAGCATTCATAGTCCTCATGGTTATAGTCCTCATTCTAATCAATTTAGTGCAGATAGTTCATTGGTGGGTTGTCAGTGAGTTACCAATGGTAAATGACGAAGAGGTGATAGCTGTGCAGCCTGGGATTTGAAGAAGAAAGCAAGTTAGCAATGTTTCAGTAATAAAACTAACTCCTTCTTGAAGATAGGAGTGACATCTACATTTTTCCAGTCTTTTGGCATTTCTCCCAATGGCCAGGATTGATCAAAGGTTACCGCTGCTGCCAGCTCCTTCCGCACTCATGGGTGCATCCCATCAGGGCCTGTGGTCTTATGTATGTCCAGTTTGTTAAGTATTCACTCATCTGATCCTCTTGCATCGAGATTACATCTTCCTTGCTTCCCCTGGCCACTTTTGAATTCTGAATTTCACTTTTATACTCTGAATTTTAAAAGATATTCCAGATCATGAAACCAACCAGAATTCAGCAGCAGCTTCCTTGCATGTGCATATTGTGATGTTCCTTTGTAGATAGGGCAAAACTTAAACAAGCATGCTTGAATGACTGCCTGGGAAATGAAATTAAGGTGACTCAGGTCTTTTGACAAGTTAATAATTTGCTTGTTTGGGATTATTTGGGGTTAAAATATAGAACACACGTGATGGAAAAGCTTATTATATGCTTATATTTAATTGCTCTGTATTTATTGCAAAATTTGAGAAATTAAGGGGAAAAGTAAGAACAGTTACTTTTTCTTTAATTTGCTTAGGTTCAATCAGCCTCTCACTCCTTTTACTGCATTTTTTCCTTTTCATGACAGATGTTCCAGAGTATTTAATGTTTATCTTTTGTTAGTTTACATCAGTTGCACAACTGCGCTCCCCTAGCAGATGACCAGACAGATTCCTGATTAAAGTTCCACCAAACTTAAAAGCTTGTTGATTTTACTGTTCTTCAGGGAAACAGTCCAGATTCTATGCTCACTAGTGCCATATTTCAAAAAACTTAAGTTCCATAGGCTGTTATTTCAGGCAAATATATATATATTATTTTAAATAAAGAAATGGGCTTGTACAAGTCTGATTTTTGGATGCACGTACGTAGCCTAAGCCTTGAAGTGCTTCTGTATCTTGTTGTGAAGTTCACCATATTCATGGGCTGCCTGGTAACAGATAACTTCACAAGTGCATTTCATTTATACAGTTTCTTTGTTATGATTTTCTTCTCCAAAGCTGCCTATTGTCTTTCTTTTGTGTTTGGGTATGACCCACGCTTTTCATCTTTCTCCCGTGTGATTCCATAGATGGACTGATTAGGGAAGATAAAGGATCTGACCTGCCATCCCGTGGAGTTACTGACAAGATTCCTGTTCCGACTAGTCTTTAATGAGAAAACACAAGATACTTTTTTTTGTTGCTTGGATTTGATTCTCCTGGCATTTGTTTCCGTTTTAAAAATTAACAACAAAAACCCCCAAAAAATAAGCAACACAAAGGCCTTGTGAAATTTTTAACATTTTATGAAGTGACCCCTTTTATCTTACCCCTTTGATAATCTAAAGGTACAGAAGTAGTCACAAATATGGGTAGCAGGAACAATTGAAAACTGAGTGAACAATTCTTTGTTCAAGAGGATTGGTTGTTTTGGTTTTGGTTTTTCCTTAGAGAGGAAATGCAGTTTGAGAAGAACTTGATTCCTCTGTCATTTTGGGTTGGCCACATGGCTGTTGCAAGCCCACTCTTTCCCAGGACTACATGGTATGAGGGATTCCAAATTCCTTCCAAGATAGGTAACCCAGGTGTCCCTTCCAGGTCCAGTTGTGTGCAGGTTGCAGGTCTGAACAAGATTCAGGTGTGCACCATCCCTCTCTCTCTGCCTTGGCACTCCCTGGCTGGAACAAAAACCAACCCAGGTGCATAGGCAGAAAGTGAATTGCAGTGTGAAAAGTACTGGGCTGGGTGATCTGGGAACTGAGAGGATGGAACGTATCCTGGAGTGTGCTCCTCCTGCACATTTGATGCAGTCACGTTGCCCTTTGGGTCTCCAAAGAAGTCCTTGTGCCGAATACATGTGATTTGTTAATGCTCTTCTATTGCAGACAGACACGCTTAGCTGTGTGCATACCTGGTAATCAAATCAGCAGAATCTGTAAATAAACATGCATTTGTTTGAGTGCAAGAGGCTGTAAAAATCTACAGAGAGCAATTGTATGTCTCTTGGAAAGTATAAGAAAGATGCATAAATCCTAAAAGGTGACGTGAATGGCAACATACATTAACTCAAACTGCACGGACCCAAAACAATTAGTGTTCCAAAGGGGCAGAGGCCACATTTTGCCACAGGCTTTATTCTTCTCCCAGTTTTCAGTGATTGTAGGTTATAGCTAGCCATCTCTCCAAAGGGTGTGGTTAACCACAGTGCTGTAATGCGAAAGAAAACTTCAAAGCAGAGAAGATAAGCTGTGCAGTTGCCTTAGGCTTGGGAGAGACTGAGCTGAAACAGGAGTTGGGCTGAACGTATAAAATACACTCCTAGATTTTAAAACTGCAACCATCAGACCTTGTGGACATCTTACTAAATCATTCAGACTGAAGTGCTGAGTACTTAAAATATATCAAAGCTGGTCTAGCTTTGATATATTTTAATGGAGTTTAAAGGGAGACGTGACCATTCTTAACAAATCTGTGTAGACCAAGAGGAAAGGGAAAGGCCATCAGTGTCTGTTTCTTTTGGAGTTGTCTACTCTAAAATCTGTAGTTAGGTATTTCATAAGGGCATGATCACTTTACTGCAGTGGGATTTCTTCAGCAATGACCTCAGTTACTCTTCATCCTTCCCTTGCAAAAGCAAATTGTGCTCGTGTCTGCTTTTGACGTCAGCAAAGGGAAAATGGCAATGTGGGTGACCACTAATGCCAGAAACCTGAAATCTGTTTGCGTTATCAAAAGTTGGAACCAATGGGCAGGAGGTCGTTTGACTTCACGATTCTGAATTCTCCTACGTGTCTAAAACAAACCACGTGAAGTCCAAATGAGCACAATTTGTAGCAAGTTTTGAGTGAGATTTGGTAAGACTGTATTCAGCTGCACTAAAATACATCCAAGTGTACTGTAGTTAATTATGTTTCTTTTACTTGTTTTGTAATATCCAGGGCTGGAATGTTTTTTGTCACGATCTGCAATTTTTATTTAAGAGGGAAATTGAATCCACTTGAAGATGACCCCGGCATCAGTCTTTTCTCTGCCCCCTAACGATCACACTGTTAGCTTTTCTTCTTTGCAATGTATTGATAATCATATTTTTAAGAATTGTCCACAGCAGAATAAATTTTAGTGTGTTGAAAGAATTGGCTGAACATCACCCAGGCTGGCTGTTCTTTATAAAGTCAATATTGGAAGGCAGGGTTTATATTTTGTGGCTTGGGCAGTGGTGGTTGTCTCTTATGGCCTTCTTTATGTACTGTCTGTGCAGCACGACAGTCATCCCTCCATACTGATACTGATAGAAAAGAGCATATGGGCTATAGAAAAATGGTGGTGGTTTGGTGGTTTGTTTGTTTTTAACAGAGCTACATCTTAAAAGTTGGAAGGAATGAATAATTTCACCAGCTTGAGATGTTTATGTCTGAGCCAGTCATCCAGATTTCCTTTCTGGGATGCAAGGAAAAGTAGATTCTTCGTAGGCACAACTCAGCTCATCATGAAGTAGACCTCTGAAAAAGGTCAGATGAGTGGCACCCATGAAGGTCTTCCAATGGCTCAGTCTCCAGAAGTAGACTCAGTTCAGGTGTAAATGTCTGAGACAAAACGAGGCCAAAGAAAGGCAGAATGAAATGCACTGTTGGGATTGGACTGCTCCAACTGGGATTAAGATGAAGCTCCAGTATTGACGCAGTGCATTTTCCAGTGGGCTGCCATCAGTGTCACTTTCCTAAGGCATTCTCTCCACTTCTGAGAAAACTCCAGGAAAAGAATATGAATTTAAACTGGATTTTTTCCAAGGATTTCAGGGAACTAATGTGTAAGTCCCCCCAGCCAGCACACTCAGGAACCTGAGAGAGGGAGTCTGCAAGAGGCCGTGGTTCTCCAGGGAGGTTAGATTAGTAGCTGGTGTCTGGTCACATCTGTTTCTCAACCCAGCATATAGCAAGCCATTTTTCACTGTGAACTAGAAATCATTCCACAGTTATTTTACTAACATAAGAGTAGATGACAAATTTACCAAGTATTTGGAAATGGTAATTCTGTTCCCTTTCATTTGGGAAATAGCTTGATGCAAACTTCATTTAACAGCATTTCAGCCAACCTATATATAATGCAGGATTTATTTTCCTTTTAGTGCTCACTATTAATCTACTGGGTCATGGCAGTTTGTGTTGACAGTTGCAACTTGTGTTTAAATCAGATTGAAATGGGGTTCTGTGAGGTCTTAGCGAGAAAATTCTTTTTGGTTGCTTGCACATAATTACCTCGAGCTGGTGGCTTTTGAATCAGCGTGTGAGAGTAAAAGATTCCGGTCTTTTAGCAGCAGGCAATTATAATTTCCACTGAAAGCAAATATTGTTGAGGATGTAAAAGAATATAAAATTATGTTCAGTAGGTGCAGCGATCAAAAAGGGTAGAACAAGGTTATATTTACTTTGGCAGTTGTCAGAAAGAACAGATCATTCCAAAGAAGTACAAAGATGAAATTTTACATTATTTGGCAGCTGAACTGTTGGGTTGTGTTTTTTTTTTTCTGGTACAAGTAATGCAGTAAATTTCCATACATAATCCTGAAAATGTTAATAACATGTGAAAAGACCAACATTAATGTAAAGTTAAGTACAAAGAAACATCTGAAAATAATTTACAGGAGACATTCTCATGCTTTCTAAAAACCAGGGATTCTGGGGAGGAAAGTGTGAGAATTTTAGCTGCTCTGTTTATAGAATTACCTGACATAGTACTTGGGCAGGATCCTTTATAATGCTGATTTCCCTGTCTTGTGCTCTGGAGCCACATGCTGCAGCTAACAGATGCACTAGGTAAAATTTTTAACAAAATGTAAGTCCTGGTCCTGTAAAAGAGCAAACCTGAAACTGCAGTGCACTGAAAAGGATTTTGTTTGGGTATGTTTCATGCCTTGTGAAAAATTTCAGAGGTGCTTGTAGATTAAATACTAAATTAAATGCTTTTAAGGTGTGTAACACTTTGAGAAAATATGTTGTTTATTCTGGCTCTGTCAGACCTGAGACTCAGCAGATAAGGATTTAGATATACCCCCTTAATCACTGATTTATTCCAGTCATTTGGAAATGACTGAGTCTATGGTTACATCGCTTTAAAATGGATTTAATTCCCTGTGAGCAAGATTGTAATGATAAAAATCAGTTTACAGTCTTGAAACCCGTCAATTCTGTGGTAATGTGTGACAGGTAGCTTGAAAAAATTAAATAATCCATATACACTATAATTCCATTTATTTCTTGACAGAGAAACATGATAGCCATTTCTGTGGTGACACTGAACATTAGTTAGTGAAAAGCATTATTACTATTGACAAAGCTTTCAGGGTCATAGTATTCTTGCTAAGAGCCTGTTGTCTTGGTTTTCTAGGTATGCTTCAGAAATCACCTTCAGTTGAAGATTTTGTGGATGCCCTTGTTTCAGACTTAGACCAGGACTTTGAAACATTTATCACGGACTCATGAAAACGCTCAGCAGAACTGAATTCTTTTATGGGAGATTGTGTATGTCTTCATAATTGTGGGGAAAATACTGTTGTGACTGGTTCTGCTTCTTGTAAAAGTTTGAATATTCGTGTTGGTGGAACAGTAATAAATAATTTCATTGGATCACCTGGTTTCATTTATGAAGACGATGACTTTCTGTTGCACAGGAGCTTCAGCATGGAATTTGAGAGAACAAATCCTTCAGCCTGTACTGTTAAAAATTTCGGTCTTGTTGGAGGAGGTGATTCAATCGGCACCGAACTCATCTTCAGAGTGAGTGGAACACTATGAATGGTCTTTTAGTACACATGTTGGATTCAGTGTTAGGACATACCTGTCAAGTGTCATGACCCAGAACTGTTTGCATGGGTCTTTATCACCTGCTCTCGGATAATCTTGAAACTTGTTTAACCTTATTCCGTGCTGGAGTCCTACGTTGGGGAAGAGCAAATTGTGTTTGCAGCAGAGGGGAAATTGGAAAGAAAGATGAAGTGGAGAACTAGGAACTGCATTTGACATAGGGAACAAAAGGATGAGAGAAGAAAAACTATAGTCATAGAATCATAAAATCATTTAGGTTGGAAGAGACCCTTGGGATCATCGAGTCCAACCATAGAATCATTTAGGTTGGAAGAGACCCTTGGGATTGAAGGTCATACGGGTCTGTGATGGAAAATGTCAGGGTGTGGAGGAAAGGGATGTATTGCAACACAAAAAAAGAGAGACAAAAGAGTGAAGTATGGTATTTGTGGTACCCCACAAATGTTTCCCTGTGGAAGATAACATGGAAGGTAGCCATGCTTTTGTAGCTGTGAGGATCTAATGGATATACATGTGGCCATGTTTGTAAGTAAAAATAGTATAAATAGTATGCTGTGTTATATGAAGCCATTGAGTAGGGCTTCTTCAGATTTGGAACAGAATAGCAAACTTTAAACCCGAATACAAAAGATGGACTGGTCATTGTATCAGGTGCATAAAATGGTTGGGAGGAGGAATGGAATTTACAAGTGCCATAAAACTGTTCTTCCTATTGAATTAGTAGTTTTTAAAATATTCAGCAGTTACAGTTTTAGTTCCTAGGCTTATCTTTTGCAGATCTTCCACTGAGTTTCAGTGTTCAGGGTTCAGCAATTGTTTTCTTAGGAGTATTCTCCCATTAACTGGGTCCTTTTGTCCTTTTATCTGTTACCTGTGTGTTTGTTTTATTGAGTAGTGATGGTTTACTTTCGCCCACGTTACTTTAAGGGCTTTACTGGATGAGGGCTATCCATGAAGAGGGCTTTAAACTCACGTTGTTTCGGGAGGGGAACCACAATCCATCCCACTCCTACCAGTTTGATGCCAGTGCCAGTAGTAGATGCTCAGAGTCTGGAGGATGATCGCAGGTCAGCAGGAGAGCACCTGGAGTTAGAGGCATGCTCATGCCTGCAGGGCTGGGAGCTTATTGGCATCACAGAGATGTGGTGGGATGTCGATGACCAGCTGGAGTGCATGGAGCTCCATCTGGGGATGGATGAAGAGCTGACTGAGGGCTTATGGGTCAGTTTTAAAGGGAGGGCAGGGACGGGTGACATAGTAGGGGTCCGCTATAGGCCACCTGACAAGGAAGACAGAGCGAATGAGATACTCTATAGAGACATATGAGAAGCTTCATGTTCACTAGCCCAGATCCACATGGGGCATTTCAGCCCCCCGAAAATGTGTTGGAGGGACAACACAGCAGGACATAAGCAACCCAGAAGGTTCCTGGAATGAGTCAATGATAACTTTTTTCCCCAGGGAGTTCAAGATCCTTAGGGCAGCAAGGAAGGCACACAGCAAACTCAGAAACCTGGACTTCAGGAGAGCAGACTTTGGCCTCTTCAGGAATGTGCTTGGTAGAGTTCTGGTAGTGTGTGTTTGTTTTATTGAGTAGTGGTGGTTCAGTTTTGACCATGTTACCTTAAGGGCTTAGCTGGGTGAAGTCTGTCCATGAAAAAGGCTTTAAACTCAAGTTGCTGGAACTCCAGACACTGGAACAGGTTGCCCAGGTGAAGCACTGGAGCAAGAGAGGCTCAAGAAAGATGATTAATATCCAAGGATCATCTCCTCCAAACTCAGGAGTGATGCATCCCAACAAAGAGGAGGTAATGCAAAATTGCAATGAGGCCTGCATGGATGAACGAGGAGGTCTTGGGCAAACTCAAACACAAAAAGAAAGCCTACAAAGTGTAGAAGCAAGGACAAGTACCCTGGGAGGAATACAGAGAGATTATCCAAGCAGGCAGGGTCAGGTTAGGAAAGCTAAAGCCCCGATAGAATTAAATCTGGCCAGGGACATCAAGGGCAACAAGAATTGTGGAGACCAGTAACAAGTGGTGTTCCTTTGGGATCAGTACTGGGACCAGCGCTGTTTAACATCTTTGTCTTTGTCTTTGACATGGACAGTGGGATAGAGTGCACCCTCAGCAAGTTTGCCAATGCCACCAATGACACGTTGGAGGGAAGGGATGCCATCCAGAGGGACCTGGACAGGCTTGAGAGGTGGGCCTGTGTGAACTTAATGAAGTTCAAGCAGGCCAAGTGCAAGGTCCTGCACATGGGTGGGGCAATCTCAAGCATAAATGCAGGCTGGGCAGAGAATTGCTGGAGAGCAACCCTGAGCAGAAGCACTTGGGGGTGTTGGATGAGAAACTCAATGGGACCTGACAGTGCACGCTTGCAGTCCAGAAAGCCAACTGCATTCTGGGGTGCATCAAAAGAAGCATGGCCAGCAGGTCGAGGGAGGTGATTCTGCGCCTCTGCTCTGTTGAGACACCACCTGGTGTGCTGCGTCCAGCTCTGGGGCCCCCAACATAAGGAGGACATAGACCTGTTGGAACAGGCCATGAACATGATCAGAGGGTAGAGCACCTCTCCTGTGAAGATACACTGAGAGAGTTGGGGTTCTTCAGACTGGAAAAGAGAAGGCTGCGGGGAGACTTTATAGTAGCCCTCCAGTGCCTAAAGTGGGCTTACAGGAGAGATGGGAAGGGATCTTTATCAGGGAGTGTAGTCATCGGATGAGGGGTACTGAAAGAGATTTAGATTAGGTAGTAGGGAGAAATTCTTTACTGTGTGAGGGTGGTGAGACACTGGAACAGGTTGCCCAGGGAGGTTGTGGATTGTCTCCTCCCTGGAAGTGTTCAAGGCCAGGCTGGATTGGGGCTTTGAGCAACCTCCTCTATTGGGAGGTGTCTCTGCCCATGTCAGGGGGCTTGGAAATCAAAGATCTTCAAGGTCCCTTCCTGCCCAAACCGTTCTGTGATTCTGTGTTTCGGTGTGTGGGTTTGCAGACATTGTGATGATTCCATTGCAGAGAAGGATTGCTATGAAAATGCACTGACAATGTTGCTACATGGGTGCGGCCTAGATCTGGTTCCTGCAAGTTTGCTCACGTGGAGTTTCCTATTAGTGATGAGTGGTCGAGTGTTGGGGAACCGTTTACAATAGAGGAGGGCAGGTTTTGGGGGCCACAAAATCATTCAAAATAAAGGTGTTTTCCCCAGGATGGGCTGGAGCAGTTTAGGGTTGTATATTATCTAGTGGGTAGTGATCAAAGGAAATATTACTGGTGGGGTTTTCTTTTTCTCTTGAAATAAATTGAGAAATGGTATTGAGTGCCTATTTAAAGAAAAAAAAAAAGAGGTTTTCTCTAGAAATGGCCTTGTCTTTTAGAGGTCCTTCGTAGGTTGTTACAAAAGGTATCACCAGTGTCCTGTTCAGTGGAAATGCAGTGGAAGATGCAAGAGAGGAAGAGAACCAAGTTTTGAGAGGTGAGAGCAAATAGCTGGGAGAGAAACACATGAAGAAGAAAGATAAAGCTCAACCCGAAAAAGTGGGTGTTTGAGAAGGGATAAATAAAAGAGCTGATTGGATTATTTGCCCCTGTTTTTTAACAGAATTTGTGCTATTTGGTATTATTTGATATTTGCCCTGTTTTTTCACTTGGTTTTTGCATGGTGGGAATGTGTCTGGTACGAATAGCACCGGGCTTAGACATTTTTCAACATTAGATGTTTTGGTTAAACAATAGCAGGCATCCTTTCAGCCATGGACCCCAACAAGGCTTGTGTTGTACAGCAGAATCGCCACGTTCCTTGTCGGCAGTTGGTCCCCAGGAGGAGAGAGCAAATGGTTTCGCTTAACAAACCAGGTGGGTATTTTGCTATATAAGTAAAGTAGTGTAAAAAAAAACCAAAACAACTAAAAAACTAAATAAATGTAAATTTGGGTGCAAGTAAAAACACATTGTGAAGATAGAAAGTTCTCAATAATACCATAGCTCATGAATGTCAATTTAACAACCCCTTACAGAGTATTTAATCCAAGTATGTTCTAAAGGGAAATGCAGGGTGTTCCTACGGGAGCCTCTGGTGTTTGTTGCCTGGTTTTTGTATGGAAGCAAACTACCAATAATGTTCATCTGGAGTTGGCACACGTTGAAAGATCTATCGTGGCAAAAAGAACTTATCAAAAGGAAGTCCTAATGCTGGCATAGCCCTGGGAGCGCTACAGTGAAGAAAATAAAGCACTGTAGTTGGCAGAATGAGCAGAATGTTTAAAATGAAGAGATTTCCCCTACATTTTAATCTGAAAGAAATTCAAGTGCTGTCGGTTCATCAAAATTTACTTTTATCAAAATATTTGCAGTGACCACACCGGTGTACGCTGCTGTTACTTCCTGAATTCACTCATTGGGTCCTTCTGTAAACAGCAGCCTTTTGAAGTTTTTATCAGAGTGGCATCAGGCACCACTTTCCTAATCCTGAAAGCAGATAGAGGCGAAGGAAGAAAAGCTTGCCTTTTGCTGGAGCACGGTGGGCTGTGGCGCGTGGTCACAGGTTCATGGCTCTTGGGGCGTTTGACGAAGCCGGGAGCTGGCAGGAAAATAAATCTAACTCGGAACGACAGCTTCAGGTTTTTTGTGAAGAAACTCTGTTGACTCCACTGATTTTTGTTTCATGAAATAACCTTTGAGGACTGAACAGTAGACGTGATTAAGCCCCTTGGGAATGTATTATATCACCACTACGATGCTTACTACAGAAAGGGAAATATTATTCTAAATTCTTTTTTTTTTTTCTTTTTTGGTAGTTTCTAAAAATGCTTCCAGCTGTTCAAATGCCTGATGCTTTTTCATTTCTTTTTTTTTTTCTTTTTTTTTTTTTCCTTTTGAGGGACTTTTATTTTCCAGAAAAATATGTGTTCTTTCAGTAATGTGAGACCTCTCTTGTGACCAGCAGCGTATAACTCCTTGTAAATGTAAAAACCACTATAATCCTTTTCCAGCATTCCATATTTTCCCACTGGGGCTGCTGAACCAGCTATCCAAGAGTGGGGTTTATAATACTCTAACTCAGCGTCATGCTTTTAATCTGAAATTGTAGCGTGTTTTGGATCTTAGCTGCTGTAGAAAATAAATAGTGAACATCTTCAGAAGAAATTATACCCTTGTGCAATCCTGAAGTAATAACACATAATTAAGACACATCAGAAAAACACAGGTGGATTACATTTGATAGTCTGAGGTGTCAGCTCGGCTTTCTTTTTTTCATGTTTGATGTGATTATTTTTCTGATTCACTTAAGACAGACTGAAATATTGCTTAAGAATCGCTTTCTGGTGACATAAATTCAGCTGGTGCTGCGTGGAGTTCTCTGAATGCCTTACCCACAGAGAGGAGAGGAGAGGAGAAGAGCAGAGGGCAGCAGTCAGGTGGAGAAGGCAGGGAAGAGGAGGGAAGTAGGGTGAGGAAGAAGTGAATACAGATTGGAAACCAGGCATGAAAAGGGCCCGATACAGAAGGAAAGTGACTTTTGAGTTAGAAACGTGGGGAGGGTTTTCTTTCCGAAGCACTAAGTCTAAAATGGTAATGACAGCACTGTCAGTCACAGAGAAGGCAGAGGTGCTCAGAAATACTTCTGCTGTGTCTTCAGGGGAAAGCCAGATGGAAGAACTCATGTTGTATGTTGACAAACTAATTTTCTTTCTACAGATGTTACCGAGCAGCTTGTACAGTGGGTCAGGCTTAAACCACTGTGCAAAAATTGAATATATATTTTTATATATATCAAAATAATGGAGCTTAGAACCGCAGATGATACTAAGGCAGAAATGAAAAGGAAAGATCATTGTAACACAGCGATACTAACGGCTCAGAAAATACAATTTTCAGTGTACCAGAAGATTAAAATATCTTCGTTGTGATACTTAAGCAGGGATTTGAAAAGCTGATCATTGATCTGACAAGTGTGTTACAAGAGCCAGTAGCTGAGAGCTGAAATTAGACATTTTTGCCCCTAATTTTTAGGGTTTGGGGTTTTTTTGACAGCAGGGACAAGTGAGCACTGGAACAGGGGTGGGAGCAGTGCTGGGGTTCACTGCTCAGCACTGGAAGTGTTCATCAAAATGGGACTAGTTTCTCAAAAATGTGCCCTAGTTCAGATTCATCCACAGAAGCCCTGTAGGGTTAGTTCCACCAGGGGATGGCTGACTTCGGTTTTGTGAGCTACAAATGAAGAGAGGGTCTTCTGTGGGAGGTTTTGTCACCAGGACAGCAGGTCCACGCTCACTGGGTGACGGTCCCGCTGGTGGTTTTGCAGCTTGGGAAGGATTCATGAGTGGAGAGCTGGAAAAGCGGTCTGAGCCAAATCTTGTCCTCTGCTTGCTCTTAAATGGGAGACACCACACATCTGCTCTTTCAGATGGCTTCTGGGCAAAGTGTTGGAGATTGTCTGTTCCCAGAGACGGGGATTTACTTACAAGCCATTGGGAAGGAGTTCAAGTGAGTGCTTTACCCTGGCAGAGTTGCAGTATACCAGAAGGGGAATATTACATTAAAATTAGAAGACTTAAAGATCTTGAAAATTGAAAATGCACAGTTGCAGAAAGCGAGCGCGCGGATTTGCCTGGGAGAAGGACCGTGGGAGAACAGCTAGTGTGCTCCGGGAGGAGAGGGAGGGAGATAAAAGATAAGGAAGTTTAAGTCAGCACCAGCAGGACTGCCTGTCGGCCCTTCTGATCTTCCCCAGGCTGGGATTTGTTTACCTTTTAAGTCCTCTGCGGCTGCTCTTCAACAGATGGCTCTTTCCGCGAGGCGCCACAGCACGCCGGAGCTGCACAGTTGTAGGAAATCGTTATGGCTTGTTGTTGGGAGGAAGCATCCAAAAAATCTGGGAAAGACAAAATGCTTAAACCAGAAGCAAAGTGCTGATAAAAGTCTGACAGGATGAGTAAGTCGGTGCTCTGCTGGTGTGTAGGTTTAAAATTGCAGAGGAAAGGGAGCGGAGTGCCTCTTGCCCAGCAGCTGCCTCTGAGCCTGTAGCCTCTAAGGCAGCTTGTAGGTGGCTAAAACTTGCCATTCTGGCTGTCTTTGTGCTTGACAAGAAGAAATGGGAACCTTCACAATGGGACATATCCTGTCTCTCTTAGGATGGGACGAACCAGCTCCTGTGCATGCATTCTTGTTGCAGAAGATGCTTTTGATTAATCTTTGGGATGTCTTTTGGCAATTGCCCCTCCCAACTCCTTACAGCCCCCTGCCTTGGACACCTCCTTGGGCATGACCCAAGGGGGCAGGGGGAGGTGAGGGGTGATTTGGGCTGTGTCTCTGACTTGGTGGTTGTGATCATACCAGAGGAAAAGCAAAATGGCAGGGTGGTTGGTTCTTCCCACCCTGCCCACAGCTGCTACTGGCACGTGCCCATATAGCCCCAAGTGCATCTCATGCTCAAACAGCGTTTCTCACCCACCTTCCCTGCGCCGTGGGATATGAGTGTTGGGAGAGCTGGGCCTTGGGGAAATGTCCCAAACGTGACCTCCTGAGAACGTGAAGCATTGCCAAGCTGGGTCAAGTCAGGATGGGCAAATCCCTACAGGTTGCACACCATGGGACAGCAGCTCCCAATGCACTGCAGGCAGCTGGACCTCATGAATAATAGTAATTTATCAAGTAGGTGTTTGAATATACAGCTTGGCCCTTTCACGCGGTCAGAAGCCTGTGTTGGGCTGATGTTTGGAGCAACCCTTAATGTAAGGCTTGGACAAGCTCATCGAGCTCCTCTAGCATAGTCACAGCAGGTTGGCAGGGCAGCCTGTTTGTTAACGGTACCCTTCAGAAGTAGTCACAAGGTCTGAATCGCAGCCTACTCTCAGCCTTTAAAATACATACAAAAGAAAAAACTCTGACAAAGTCGGAAAGCGTTGCTGGTGTCACACAGTGCACACTCCTACTAACCCCACTTTTCTTCCTCGTGAAGGTGGAATCAGGTTAACTCCCTTTGGAGCCCTCTGCATAGAGTCAAATCCTCATCCAGGATAAATTTCCATAGCTCAGATGAAGTTATTAAAGACCTACATTATTTATACCTGTTCAGTGTTTTCCCCCAAGGTCATTTGAGAGCCCTCCCAGCTCCTGGTAGCTGAGCCACAGCATCAGTGCTCGGCAGCCATGAGGCAGCTGTAGTGATGGCCTGGGAGGACATGAGTGTCTTCAGCTTTGAACAGCTGATAATGCTGGAGTCCAGAAGTGATCGCCAGAAGTGAAGTCCAGAAACAAAAACAGGCAGCAGAATTGCCTTGAATGTCTTGACTTACAGTACTCCTCTTGACACGCAGATATGCTCAGTTGTCTACAAGAGGAATACAGTTGTAACAAAATAAGCCCTTGGGGGACATAGCAAGGGATATAGCAACTTTTATAACATACTAAAACTTCTATAAAACTAATTATATGTGTTATCAAAATGATTCATGCTAGCCATAGGGAATCCCATTCATTACAAATGAGAGCTGAAATTACAGCTCAGTGTCTCAGCTTTTGGGCAAACAGCATGCACTGTCGCCATGGGCTGGAAAAGGAGTTCCCTGAGAAGCGGAGATGTCATTGCATGCGGCAAGGACGAGGCGGTGCTGCTGGGATCCATAACCCAACTCGGCTGCCAGAAGCCAGGTCAGTTCAGATCAAACTCCATTCCTCACCCTCCTGGCAAATCTTTTTATTGTCATGTAAGTTTTATTTGTTGCCTTGCCCCGATGCTTGCCCAACAATGTGTCCATCCTGCACCAAGTGCTGTGTGTCTGTAAGGATTGCCCTTGTTGAAGCTACTCAACTTCGAAGGCCTTTTGCAAAACACTGCTGAATTGCTGGCGGTGCTTTCCCTAAATAGGGATTTAGATAAATTGTTCTACTTAATCAAATTAGTTATCTTTGATTCAATCTGGTGTTTAAGCCAAATTCCCAAGACAAGGTGGTTTTGGTAGTTTGTTCAGTTTGTAATCTCTTCTTTCCAACAAAATCTGCATTTATTTTTTTCATTCTTTGGTTTCTGACAGTCTCAAATGTGTGTGAAAAACTGATGTAGGCTGGCTGAGTACAGGGAAATAGCTAATTTGACATTCAGCTTCTTACTTTGTGAGCTATGCCCTTCTCCACATCTTTCCCTTGGTCTGTCAGGGTATCTGTTCAGCAGGTCTGAAGCCTGTACCTCCTTGGCTTTCCTCTGATTCTTTTCTTCTCCCCTATTTCACATTTGTTTCTCATCCCATCTTGCATCTCCATCTGTTTCATTTGCCTAAAAGGACATTTCACAAGCTAAAATAGTCAGTAAAAGCTAAACTCCTTTTACAACTCATTCTCTGTGTGTCAAGACCCTTCATGCCAACTGAAAACACCTCAAAGCCCAACCCCTGCACCCTACGTAGCAGGGAACTTCAGTGTAACCCCTTCAGAAATGCAGGGCTTGTTTGAATAAACTGCGTCCTTGAGCTTTTCTCTTACTTTGTCATTATTCACCTAGATTTTTAGGCTGGAGAGATGAGGTTGTATCATATTGACGTCGAGTGTGGGGAAAGTCATCCTCTGAGCTCACATTAATCCTCTACCAGAGTCCCCTTTGGTGCCTCAGCTCTGGGTAGAAGATCTCTCAGTGCTCTCAGTTGATCAAGGGACACAGACATGTAGGTTTGATTAGCCCTGGTCCTCTGTAAAGTGCTTAAGGGCCAAAGGTAGTGTGGTGCTGCTGCCATTTCTAGGTAGGCTTTGTTAAAAGTGAGAGCCACACAGTTACTTATCAAGACCTGAAACAACAGTTGCAGTAGGTACATGGAAATGGGAGACATACGAAGTTGGAGCTGGTGCTCCAGCTGATGTCCCAGAATTTTATTTATATCTCTCCTTAAATGTTGGGGCACACGATGGGAAGAGTGAAAAGTTTTCATTTTCTGTGTATTGGAGAAAAATCCTCATTGTGCCAAATCGTTTGAGCCAGCTTTGGGCCCATCCTTTTATACTGCTGTTTCTTCTCAGCACCCTCCACCGACCTGAAATCTGTACTTTATTGATCCTTTGTGTTGGGTTTGAGTGTGTTTTCTTAGTTTTCTTTCAGAATGCACTGAGAGAAGAATTTGAGTTCTTCCTGTCTGGGAATACCCCTGTTGCAAGAAATCCCCCAGATAAATTAACCCCATTTATGCTGATTTACCCTACAGAGGAATCCCATTGGTATTTGGGGTGCTGCTCCATGAGAGACAAACCCCGGCTCTGAGGTCAACTCATTCTCTCACCTTTTATTTGCCTTTTTTTTTGTCCCTGTGCCATAAACCCTGCACCCTCCTGTGCGTTGCTATTTGTACAAATGCCAACGGGATTTGTACAGGTACGTGTCCGGCGGGGACAATGTGCATCTCTCTGTAATCTCTGTCTGCATTAGTACTGCCCTAATGCTGTACATGCTATTAAAAAACCAAAAAATGAAACAAGCAATGTACAGTCCATCAAGGACACTTTAACTGGTAATCTCATTTCCCCAAATGCTGGGGATATTCACTTCAGAAAAATAGGAAGTTGGTGTCTTCAGCGTTGTCGTGGGGCTTTAGAGCACCTTGCCTTCCCGCTTGACAATGTTTGGATTTTAACAGAGAGGTTGTTTTATTGATATTTGATTGTGAGGATGTTGCAGATGCTGTCATATGACAACTATTTGATTTGTATTAAGGTCAGTGCTTGATGGGTTGAGATAAAGTCCCATTTTTTATGAAAACATGTACATGTGGGACTAGGTGTGTTACAGTTTCACTGCAGCGGATGTATGATCACACGGCCTGGGAAAACCAGAAGAATTTGCAGCCAAAACCTGTGAGGATGGGTGGAATTCACTGGAATTATTTCTATCTGGGTAATGCAAAAAATACTGTAATATCAGTAGTTGTGCTTCAGTAAAATACGAAGTTTTCTTCAAATTAATTTTTTAACAACTCTTTTTATAAAAATGATAGATAGGTTGATATATCCTAACTCTTGTTGGCATTTGATGTTTTCTGCAGATTCCCTATCACAGCTGAAGCCCACCCAAAGCTACAGAAAGGGAGGCATCAGCAGCTGCAGGTTTAGATGATGGGCTACACCTGTGCATGGCTTGTTTATGTGAGTGGGCAGTTCTGAGTCCCAGCAGAAAGGTGTGATGGACCAGGACATGGGTGAAGGTGTGCTACAAGCCAGCCTTGCCGTGGCCTCTTTGGAGCTGCTGCATCAGTGTCGTGTTTTAAACTCATCCAGTAGCAAGGCTGCTGCAGCGTTTCTCCACTGTTCATTCCTGGCCCTAGGAGTTCACTCCAGCAGCTGCCAGAGAATGGGAACAACTGAGCCACAGCCTTGAGTGATTTTAACTCATTCAAGGTTTTTGTGTTCATGGAGAGTCATTTATTTGAGCACCTTGAGAGGAGTCCCTTCTTACCTTAGTTTCTGAGTGCTTGAGTGACTTGGGAACTTAAAGAGCTGTTAATGCCCAAGTCGCTTCTGCAGGAGGGACTGTGAAAACGCTACCCGAGGTATTGAGCTTGAATTTGTCTTTAGAATTCAAAGTATAGAACTGATTGCTCCTTGGAGAGAACCACTGTAGATACAGCTGCTCTCACACCCTCATTGTTTTAGCTGCTCCCATTGCATCTCCCTGTGAGTTGTTGACAGTCCCAAGAGATTCCTGAACTCAAAACTTGTCTTGATGTTTGCTTGTCCTTCCCATGCTTTGCCTGGCTGTTGTGTACGTGCAAATCTCCTAAATATAGAAAAGAATGTGAAGGATAAGGAGTCACAAACATGATTTGCAGATGGGTGAGCAGCTTGGTGGCTGCTGTACGCTGCAACCACGCCGTGCTTCACCTTAGAATCATAGAATCGTAGAATCATTTAGGTTGGAAGAGACCCTTGGGCCATCCGCCTCATCAGTAATGAGGTCTCCCCTCAGCCTCTTCTTCTGCAAACTAATCAGTCCCAGCTCCCTCAATTGATCCTCATAAGATTTGTGCCCCAGGCCCTTCACCAGCTTCGTTGCCCTCCTCTGCACTTGCTCCAGCACTCGCACACCTTAGACCATCCCACAGCAGATGAGTGGGATGCATCCCGTCTCTTAGGCAATGCACACAGTGGATGAGTACAAATGTGCCCAGTAGGAGTATTCCTATAGTGGCAACATTCTCAGGTGATGAAATGAGGTGGCTGATCCAAGTTTCTCCGTCCTGAATCCCCAAGCATTTTGCTGCAGACCCATGTCACTTGTCCAAGCGCTGGCTGCCAGCACTCTGCCAACAGGCTGCCCACGCCTGCCAGCGGGATTGAGACAATGTGGTTTCAGCTGCAGATGCAGATGATAAATTACTGTCCATAGAGGAATCCCTGAGCAACTGAAATGTGAATAAACCAGCTCATAATGGAAGGAGGCACTGGATCTGGCAGTGACCACTGTTTGGAAAAGAGTAGGTGTTAATATGCCCAGAGGTAATCTGGGGCAATTAATAGCCTTGTAACATCCCTTGGTAGGTATATTCTTACTGTTCAGGAGCACTGGGGTCTTTGGCAGCAGCTGTGGCCTCCACATCTCACTCTGCTTTCAGGGTCATCATCAGTGGGGCTGCTGAAATAAATGCCATCCCTCCTGCAGAGGCTGGAAGATATTCACAAGAAGCTGGACATTGACAACACAGAGGGGACGGAGATGTCAGTAATCCACGGCTTTTCTGGGATAGAACTGTACCTGGTAGGTTGGCTTGATTCCTGAATGGTGGAGGCTGGACCTGCTCTCACTGCTCAGTGCTGGTGCTGTAGCATTAATGCCCCAAAGGTATATACATCTTCTGTGGCTTTTCTTGTTGGTGTGAATCTGGTCTGCCTCTATTATTCTGGCTCTCAAAACCCGTGCACAGGTCCCACAGAGGGATGCCTGGTTCAGGGCCCCAACCTGTGGCATCCTGACCTGTGGCATCGGATGGTCCTCCAAAGCAGCCCTTCCCCAATCCTGTCTCGAGGGTGTGCATGGATGCTTTTGGTGGTCCCGTTACTTGTCAATCCAATGTGACAGAAACCCAGGGGAAGAAATGGTGAGTCAGGTGTGGGAAACAGCTGCTGGAGAGCTGGAGGGAAAGTGGCTGGAGCAGCACTGTGCTGAGGATCCTGGGCATGGTGGGGTGAGGGAAGAGGAGAACTAAACACATGGCTGTTTTTTTAGGAACAAATGGGCTAAATTAGGGTGAGGGGTTGGCTTTGCAGAAGCCAGTTTCAAAAGGTTTAAAGCTAGTGTGGCAGGGAGGGAGGCTGTGGGTTGGAGTAAGGACAGAAGAGGGTGCATGGACTTGAAATGAGAGCTAGAAAGGTGGGACGAGTGCTGGAAGCAAAACTAAGTACTGAGAGCAGGACATTTGCAGGAGTTCTCAGAATTAGTAAGGACTTTTAAAAATTACCTTCACAGGAGGACATGATCTCCCAGTTGCTGGCAGGTCTCTATTTTTTTTAATGGTTTAATGTTGCATTGGGAATCTTCTGTATGGGACAGTGTCCAACAAAATGTATACATTTAAAGACAGTTTCTTTCCTTCTGCATGAAGCAGTTTGGGTCACTCAAGGGCAAAAGAACAACTGTCCAGGATCTGGTAAAATCCATCTAGGAAAGTAGGAAATTCCCCATCTCAGCTTTTTATTTGAATGTGTCATATCGCAGCTTCATTACCTTCAAGGTAAATCTGCAAAATGCCTCTGTGAAGCCCCATGCAAAGTCCACGTGTATCTTTAATTTATATGGCCACAGCTGGGTGTAGAAACCTGGGTTAATTCAGTAAGAGGACTGTGTCTTTGCAGTTTTTTCCTACTCTCTGGATATGCTCTTGGGCTGGTCAAAGGTGTAGGGAAGGCATCCAAACATTTATAGTAGGAGAGATAATAAATGAAATTGATTTATAAATTTATTGTAAATTCCAATAAAAATGTATCTGGCTAGAGTAAAAAAGCCTAGTGAAAATGGTGCAAGATTCTGAAGTGAGCATCCTTCTTCACAGTAACTATGACACACCAAATGATAAATGTTGGTGGTTTGCTCAGCTGGAATTTTACAGTATTTAAATTATAATCACAGGTCTGAAGCGTTCACTACAGGCCAGCGTAGCAGCATCAGACAGCAAAGGAGTGGGTAATTAAAGGTCCATTACAGCCAGCTGGTCCCAGTGGAGATGCGGTGGTCATGACCAACATGCTTACTGCAGGCAGGCACTCACCTGCACTTGCTCGGCTGCCTTTCTGAACTCTGGGATGAGGAAGTGTGTTCTTACGAGTCAGTTTGAACTACAACGTGTACAGCACAGCCGTGTTCATTCAAAAAGGAAAAGTGAGAATTAAACCTCGCTGATGCCAGCCAAGAAAATGTTGAGATCTTTTGCTTCATCTGGAAACATGTAAATCACCTGCCTACTTGAGTCAGAATTACTTAAAAACAGCTTTCAGAAGTATTTTTACAGGAAGAGCCTGCTGTCACAGTCCCCATACATTCCTAACTGGCATGAGACACATTTCACTCTCTTCTAGGATCCACTCACCTTCTTTAGCTGATCCGTGTGTAGTTTGTATGTTCTACCTTGCGTGTTGTCCTCTCCTCTCCTTTCACCTTCCTGGAGCATCTGTTTCACCTTCCCAAGCCTGGGGGGCACGGGTGGGTGTGGGTGAATCACTTTTCGGCATTACCTCCAGTTGCCCGTGGGCACTATTTTCTGTTTCAGGCCAAATTACATGGGATTCTTCATTCCACCTCTTCTATCTTGCTGGTTTTAAGTTTTAAAGTGTTTTAAACCATTAGTGTTAAAATAATTTTGACTCTAGTTTTCGGTTGAATATAAACAAAATATAACACATATAATAACGTTATATATAACATTATATATATAAAACATATAATATAGATTATATATATGTTATATGTATACTATAGATAGTATATATAACAAATATAATATAAACAACTTATGTGTGATTGGGACTAATTTATAATTAGCAGTTCTAAACGAGAGACTTAAGTCTAATTGTACCATCCTTTCTGCAGTAGCTCCTTTGCCTGATGAAGCTGTTTTCCACCAACCCACCACATGCACAGCAGGGAATGCCCTCGTGCGTCTCAACTCACAGGTCAGCCCAACCTGCTTTGACTCACCCATTCAGGAAATTAAGTTGAAGACCAGGTCAGGAGTGTGCAGAAGAGATCTAATATGAACGATGATTTATTGGGCTATGATTTTTTGTGGTAAGAGTATCTCAGGAAAGAGAAAATTACTGTTCCAGGCAAAAAAAAGAGTTCCAGCCAGCTTAAACCATCGTAATTCCCAGCTATCCTGCCTGTAATCTTTTCAATACATATTTTTTTACGACACTTTAGGATAAGTCTCATTGTCAGCAATTTTTACATACCATTGTGGATAGCTCTGTCTCACTGCTGTGACCAGTTTCTTGTCTCTGGTTTTCACCCAGGGTTCTTGCAGATAAGTCTTGATCAAGACACACATTTAAAAGTCACCATGTTAAGCATTCAACCATTAGAAGCAGCTTTCCACACACTGGATCCAACCAAATAAATCCCCGGGTATGATGCCTCGGGATTTGAGCTCATTGCTTTTCTTTACCCGGAGTCACACGGACCAGCATTTGCACACTGTGGTTGGGCACCTCCGTTTCCCTCTCTTTTATTTTCTATACTTGTATATAGAAGAGAACAAAGCCTGGGCGATGCTTGTGTATGCTGTGTTCCACTATCCAGGTTCATGGAATTAAATCCGCAATTTTACTGTCCCATGGCGATGGAGGAGCTGACCAGGTAGTGGAGGCAGGAGAATGGAAACAGGCCTGGAGGAAAGAAGGCAGAGAAGTACCCCCAAAATTGCAGCAGTGATAACTAAGGCAGAACGGCAGGGAAGAGCCAGAAAGCAGGAGGGGAGGGGGGAAGAGATAGAGACATTCTTTTCCCAGTTGCGTGTTTCTGGCACTGGGCAGGGGATGGGGAGGGCAAACCCTTCTGCTTCGAGAACGAGGTGTGAGTGCCACATGCCAGCTTCACAGGATCAACTGTTTATGAAGACTAAGGAGTTAAAAAGCCTGGTATGCTCGAGGGGCGGGGTGATTGTAAAGATCAGAAGAGTTTTCCTTCCTACTTGTCCTCCTGTGCAGCTCAGGGTTATTTAGCTAAAGCTTTTAATACACAAATGGGAATTTCACTGAATGACTGTCCAGTCCAATTCTTCATGCAGGTTTTTTAATCTCGTCTCTGTCTTCTTTGTTGCTTTTTTTTGGTTTGTTTCTTTAATTTTCGGGGGGGGGTTGTTTAGTTTAGTTTTGTTTGAACTATCCATAAGCTGTGATTCAATCACAGGTTTTTAAAGAATGGGCTACTCTGATGAAAAAAGTCTTTGGATTTTTTCTGCCCTCCTTGCTGGTCTCGGGGACAGAGCAGCAGAGAGAGACATCGGTGGCAGCATGAATCAGCAGCTGATTCCCAGGCTGTCTTCTGGGTGGCATGAGGGTGACTGCGCCTCACTTCCATGAGAAAATGAAATCAGAGTCTTACTAGGGGCAGTGTGTGAGTAATGCCACTTAAGCAAAATTTGAATAGAGGTTTGGGGTTTTTTTTTGTCATAAAAATGAGGTAATTGGGAAGAGAACAGAGATTGCCAGGCATTTAAACCCTCTGGCTCTTGCAGCAGGAAGTATAACAAGGGCAAAATGAAAGGTAGCGTCTGCTCCCTAAGATCAGGTAAGAATTGCAGGAGCATCCTCAGAGGTGCAACAGCACTAGACCTTCAACGAGATGCAAAGTGTGCAATCAAACATTAGAAAGCAGATCAACAAAGGTTTTGAGCCCAAAATCTCAAGATGACGTTGATGACTATTATTACATTATTCCCTGCCCCCAGCAGAATATATTTATTTCTTTTTACTTATAGCTTTCAGCTACAACACTAATGCATCTGCAGAAGGTGCAATATTGCATCTTTGGGAATATTTAGTTTTCCAAGCACATGTACAGCATGCCTTTGCCCAGCTGGGAGACCTGCAAAGGGAATCGAGCTGTAACAGGCCGTAGCATGTGCTGGGTGTCTCAGGGCTGGGTGCCTCAGTCCACCTACGGCAGAAAGGCAATAAAAGGACTTATTTTCTCAGAAAATAAAGCATCTGGCTGTAAATGCAACGAGCCCTCCTCAATGACACACTGTGTATTAGGCAACATCATCTGGCAGACAGATATTTTCAGGAATCCCTATTACAGCACTTGCCAACACCTTGAGTAAACCCCAATGATATCTATTTGTTGTTGAAAGCCACAGGAGATGTAATTTATGGCATTCTTGAGCTCCTCCCTGCAGATCCCATGGCCTGTTTGAACTAATAAAGAGTGTAGTAATCAAGTACGCTCTGTGTGTAGTAATAAGAGAGAGGGCTGAACCCACAGGGCTTCCCTTTTGTAACCCATCAATAAAATAGGTATTTTATCATCTAAAGGATTTCGAGCTTCTTCTGCCTGAATCCAACTGTGCTGCTAATTAAAAAACTGTGGATGAAAATAACTTTGAGGTAGTTCTTACCCATACAAATGGATTAGTCCTCCTCAAGTATCCAACAAATCCTCCAAAATTTAAAATGTATTTAAAGCTGCAACGTAAATTACTACTGAGGGTTTCAATTTACTGAGGGGTTAGCACGGAGGGCAGCTGAACAAACACTCCTGGAGAAAATACTCTTATGTGAGATTTTTGCGTCATTCTGTCATGGCAAGGAATTTTTTCTATTGGTAGTCTCAGAGTATCAAAAAAAGGTGAAGAATTTTGACAAAATGCACCTCAACTACTATGTGGTGGAATATTATGCAGTGGAATATTATGCATCTGTTTTGATCTCCCAGTCAGAAAGATATTCTCGTGCTTGCACAGGACCAGTGTTCTCCTACTGTTGACCATCCCTGAAAATAAAGTTCAATAAAGCCAAAGCTATGAGCTACTAAAGATAAAGGGAAACAACTATTAATGTGTCTAACAACATAAAAGGGCATGAGGTTGAGAAACAGCTTTCTTTTTTCCCTTGAAACAAAGTGAACCAAAGGGCCAAACCGATACTTGCTGTTGAATTTCCTCAGGTTAAATTCAGCTGTCATAAATTGCAGGAGTCAACACTGATCTACAAGAAAGCACATTTGCAATGTATAAACCAAACTGGTGCAGGAAATGCTGTTATTCTGCTGATTCCAGACCTTTCTGGTTGTTCTTTGGCAAAGATGTGAGTTCAGGTGAAGTTAGGCAGCTGTACTCTAGATCTTACTTTGGTGCACTGACAGCTCGATGCCCTTCCCTAATTACTATTATTTTTATAATGAATAACCTCTACTGTTCCTGTTTTGTTCAGTATTATTCTCTTAACCATCCATTCCGTGCAAAAGCCTGCACACACACGACACACATGCATGGAATGTCCCCACTACAAGCAACACTGATTTTGTTATTTATAGTATTGTTGTTTTGTAAGGCTCCCATATTGACCCATGAAACTTCTAGGACACTTGGATTTCTGGACTGAAAGGCGTAAAAAAAAAAACTTGAAATAGAGAATTTACTATTTTTTTTTTTTTAAATTCTCATTTTGTAACCTCTGCCACATGCAGAATAAAAGCTTGCACAGTGTCAAGGTCTCATCTGAACAGGGCCAATTGTGTTCCACCATTTCCTCATGTTTAAAGACACAGGAATAAAATTATTATAGCTGGCCTGGACAATGCCCTGCCTCAGGTCACACACAAAACAATAGATTTTTAAAAATATTTGGCTATTTTTTTATTCCAATGTAGAGTCTATCTGTATGTAGACCTATAGATTCTGCATTTAGCATATGTTTATCATTATGTTCCAACGAACTGTCTGATAAAGCTGTTGGGCAAAGCAGGGCGATTAAACCATTCCAGTGGTTTCATTTTCACGAGCTTTAAATCCGCGCTCTCCCTTGCTCCGTTGATCGCAGCCTAGACTTTGGTGCAGCACCTCCTGCACGCTGAAGAGCAGGTGAATTGTGTATCCACAAACTGAAGCCGGGACCTGGGCAGGAGAAATGGAAAAACTTCACAAAGACTGAGGGCTCAGAGAAAGCACTTTCTGAAAAGCTGCCTTTTCCTTGTGTGCTTTCCCACCACTGCGTCAGAAAAAGGTAGTTTATAAACTCTTGAACAAGCCAAATCTCCCTTCGTTGGGTCAAACAACAAAAAAGAAATTAAATGTCACTGTGATAAAGAAGGATTTAGAAAATCAAATGATGGGGGGGAAAAAAACCCCAACCCTCTCAGTTTTAGTCCACTGACCCTGCTGTTGAAGCTGTGGCGCTCGCTGAAGTCCGAGTGTGCCCTCAGTGAGCCACCCTCTCTGTCAGGAGGCTCTTAGAAAACATTCCCACTAATCCCATCATTCACTGCCCTTGTGGAAACCAGCAGGCTCAGGAGCAAATCCCCCCGCTGTTATTCTCCTCCTATTGAAAGCTCCACCTTATCGGACATAATCGACCTGGCTCCCGTGCAACGTGACGCGCCAGCGGGTTTTACCAGAGCTCGGGCCAAAGCTACAAAAATATGGATTAGCTTGCACCCTGCCAGCACAAAGCGTGCATTGTGCGGCTTCCCTCGGCAGTACCCGAGCCCAGCTTGCTCCCTGCCTGATAAAACACTGCACGCTCCCTTCAATACCCCACCTTTTTTTTTTAAAAACAAACCAAAACAAAAAACCAACCAAAAAAAAAGCCTCGGAGGTAAAACAAAGGAGCAGTGTCTGCAGTGGAATGCGCTGCAGGTAGCGATCTAAACCTCCATCACCGAAGTCAGCGAGAGGATTAATTTAATGCATGAAGGCTGTTGGTTGGCAGGACTTCACAGGAACACAAACCAAAGGCTCTCAAAGAGCCCACAACAAAGGGAAAAGCCACACGATCTCCAGCTACTGGTAGGATGAGGAGCTTTGGGTTAAGCGCTGGGTCTACCTTGTAGAAAAGGCAGGGAGCACTGTTGTACCAAAAAGCAGTGTGAGCAGGGGAAAGATTTTGAGGTGGGCCTCTTGCCTTTGCTGTAGGCCTCTTTTAGAAAGATAGTTGGCTGGAAAATTGCAGCTGTGCTAGTGGCATTTCATAGAATCATAGAATCGTGTTGGCTGGAAGAGACCCTTGGGATCATCCAGTCCAACCATCAGCCCTACTCTACAAAGTTCTCCCCTACACCAGATCCCTCAACACCACATCTAATCGACTCTTCAACACATTCAGGGATGGTGACTCCACCACCTCCCCTGGGCAGCCCATTCCACTGACTGACCACTCGTTCTGTGAAGAATTGTTTCCTAATGTCCAGCCTAAACCTACCCTGCTGCAGCTTGCAGCCATTCCCTCATTCTATTGCTAATTGCCCGTGAGAAGAGACCAGGACCAACCTCTCCATAATGTCCTTTCAAGGAGTTGTAGAGAGCAATNCCCAATCCATCCAAGTCCCTCCGCAGAGCTTCCCTGCCCTCATGCAGATCAACACTCCCACCTAACTTGGTGTCATCTGCAGACTTACTGATGGTGCTCTCTGTATCCTCACCACAACCAACCTGGCTGTATGATACCTGCCATCCTTACCTGGATTCAGTTTCCTGTCACTGCTTCTTATGCCTGTACCATAACAAGCCATGTAATTACATACAATTACCAAATTACTCATTCTCAGTCCTCTGCTCTTGTCAGTCAAACCATGCCATCCCTTTCTTAATCCCTTCGACTCTACTACATCCCATTTGAGTCACATTTTCCTGAACCTTGTCAACCTATAAACCTTCTGAACAATGTTTGAAAATGGCCTAACTAACCACGGGCAATTAGTCTTCTGCACTGGCATTCTCTAATTCTCCCTTTCTTCCCCCAGGCTTTGAACCCACTCTTGGCTGCTGCAGGGCAACACAAGAGCAGGCGCTGCTGCTGGTGCTCATCAGGGGTCGTGATTAGAGGCATCTTTTTCTGGTTCAAAAATGCTCTCCTTACTTACCTATCTACCTTGTCTGAAGTGATCTACTGCGTGGAGTGTGTGGGGTTTTTCCCTTTCAGACATGGTGCAGGCACCGATCGGTGGTGCTTACTAATGGCCTTTTTTTCCTCCCTCTTCTTGAGAAGCAAAACTTTGCAAAGAATTTAAAGCACCGTGATTTTAACTTACTGCTTCTTTGTCCTCAAGCTTGAAGAATGATGTGACTGTTAAACTCGAGACAAAGATGTACCAGATTACCATAATCTTAATACAATTAAACCATTCTGGAATTCTGTAAATAATAAAGGCATTGATCAGTAACTTTATACAGAATGCTATTATTAATTCGAGATCAACAAACCCAAGAGTGGTTCATGTTAACGTTTTATTCACAGGTAGAAAAAGTATTACAAAATGCTTTATACAAGATTTTAATTTACAGTCCTTAAAGGAGTATTTCAAACAGCACTCTAAGTCCCTAGACACGATCCGTGGGCAGTCTAAACGCACTGGTAGGGTATGTTTCCTATTGGCATGTACAACATTGCTTGCCACAGGCAATATAAAAAAGACCAATTTGGTTAAATTAAGGACAAAAGTATATACACAATATACACATATATTTAAAAAGCCCTCTCTTCATGTTCTCCTCTCCCAAGTTCCTCTCAAGCTATCTGTCGACTCATTTAAAGTAACGAGTATTTTTCTCTCGAGTGGCCGGACAAAACCAGTAACACAAAGTGTAAGTTCCAAGGGGAAAACATACTCGCTGTGGCAGACGCTGGCAACACTTGAACACAGCTTTTTAAAGAGCTGCTACTACCAAAGAGTGAAATCTCGTTCTAAAACTATTTTGCCATGTATTGAAATGCACATTGGAATTTTTTTTCTATTTACAAAGTATATACAACAAAAGCACACATCTCTTCATGCACCTGTAGTGAAAAATAACATTGTTGTCACTTCTTCAATGTATGAAAGTGTCCCAAGAAGCTATTCAAAACTGCTCTTATTTGAATAAAGTCTTTATCTGAGTCATTGTACCCCCGTTATCACTGCCTATTACTCTGTCAAGGACCAAATGGTGGGATTTACAGCTTTTTAAAAACCATCCCAGTTGCTAAGGTAATTTCTTCCCTTGCTCTGGTTTGAATTTGGTAACTGTTACTCATGAGATTTGCACACCAGAGGAGTCTCACTGGTTTGAGCCGAAGCATCTCCCTGTCCCCGCTGTCCAGGTTCAGCCTTCTGCTGGCTGCTTCAAAGCAGAAGCCTTTTTTTCCATTATGGAACAGGAATTCTGTCTCAACCTTTCCGTTGTAGCACAAACCCCGTGTGGAAAGATGAGTAATATTTATAGATTTATTGTAAATTTGCCTTTTTTTTTTTTTTTCCTGATTGCTTTGCTTTTGTCAAGGCACACGGGGTACTCATAGAGTAACTGCTAGAGTTCCTCACCGGCCGGTCTGAGCCTGTTGAGTGTAATGAATCAGTAGAGGTTACTGGGATTACTCACAGACGTGAAAACTGTTTTAGGGATAAAATTTGCCGCAGAACAAATGGTATTATGGGATGTAGTACAACAAATTGCAGCTAAAAAACACCTTAAAAGAGCAGCAATGAGGGCAGAGTTGATAATCTCTGAGACACGCAAGCAATTTTTTTTTTAAATGTCATGAGTTAGTTTTTAGATTTTACGTGGGAAAAATGGAATTTGCATACTCCTCCAATGAGAAAGGCAGAGTGACATGAATGAGAAGGAAAGGCCTGCTAAATGAATGAATTAGGCCAACAGGAAGCTTGACCCTTAAAAATAATGATTTCCTAAAAACTATTAGTAATAGCCTCATTGTACGAATACTTCCATGGCACACCTGCTACAGACTCACCTTTGGCTGCGACAGTTGATCACCGTTATTTCACCATCCCAAAATGACATGCTATAACAACAAGTGCTGTATTCCAATACTGAGGCTACCAATTAAACACAACATCCTTACCTAGGTGGCTGACTTTCATTAAACTAAATCTACTTTAAGCTAATCTCCTGCTATATGTAACAAAACAATGCCCCCTTCCACAAATGTAGTAATTGGATGGAAGGGACTTCAGCCATATATATTGTAACATGCATCTCCCCAAACTAGCTTATTGACTATAATGTAATAGATAATAAAAGCTTCAGTTTATCAATAGATGACCCTTGCATAAATAGAAATGTTTATTTTTTAAGTCCTTCAACAGCAGGAAACTGAGTTAAAATTAAAACTAGCCAAAAAAATCCTAATGCATGCATAAATCTGCAAGCAGAATAACTGGCAAAGTCCTGTCCCGTGCCTTCTGACGGCTGTAGCCATATTTAAGAGACCCACCTAAATACACTGAAATATGTCCATTTCTTGCCGTATTTACACAGACGTTTAAACTCACTCCATTAGACTTGTGGAGAATCTGAGGGAACAGAAGGTTCTTTTTGAAAAAGAGATGCAAGAGGTCATAAATTCACGGTTCTCCCAGGACGCTCCTTCAAGTTTCCCTTTGCAGCTGTTACAGCTCAGATGCAACTGCCCAGAAGGTGTGAAATGATGCCATATTTTTCCTGCTGATTTTGAAACCGTGCAACATTGAAGACCAGACTATGCTTGATGAGAAGCAGCAGAGGAGCATTAGGGAAGCCTTCAGCTTTAGTGCTGAGAGAAATAGCTTGCCTCCCTAGAAGAAAGTGACAGAACAGTGGTTACATAAAGCCATAAGAAGCCTGTATGTGCTGCTATACCTGACTTAAGCAATACAGCTATACTTACTGCCTGCTGTAAAAAATCAGCTAAACCTGTATAGCTAAACCTATTTAAAACCTTACATTTATGTGCACAGAAATAAAAATATGCCATCTTCTGATTTTATTACTTCATTATTTATTTTTCAACACAATAAAATTGTGGCCCGTTAGTATATTCAGTATAATAAAAGTATGGCCCATAAAGTACTAAAGCATCCACATGTACTAAAAGATCATCCTTCCCTCCAAATATTTAAAAACAATAAGAAAAGTGAAGGGTAATTTGAAGAAAATGAGGTAGACTGATGAAATAATTTTCTTGGAGTTGTACAGTTGGTGACAGTTCAGCATGAAAACACACCTCATGTAAGCCTAGTCCTGGTCCTGCCCCTCAACCGCTACTGAAATTTCTCCATCAGAGCTGCATACATAACCATGCAGTGTAGAATCAGAATACAGCAAAATTGTACAAAATGAATCAGTAAGGTCCATTTTCAGAATTATACACACAACTCAATGGTAATAAATAAAAATACAGACTCATCCAACACGGGATTTTGAAATGTCAGAAAAGATGTATACACACACATAGGAATCAGTAATAAAATTTGCAATTTAATATGGTGAAATGTAAGTTAATTTTTACAGTGATGCTTTGAAATTCTGTGGTTCTTTTCATCTTGAAAAACTCTGGATAATACAACTCTTAAGTTGATACTTGGCTCAGAAAAAAACACAAATGGATCTCTCATTTTTAAAATCTTGTTCATGTGGAAATATGAAATATATTCCCTTAAAACATTGAGAGAACATTCAAGTGCCATTGTTAACTGCTGAAAAACTAGGACTAGCAGTGTTGGAGCCATGTCATTGTCCCTTCTATATACACCTAGATAGAGAACACCACTATCACCTAATGGTGTTAGCTTACACCAAACTGAAACTTATGCCAAATGCTATCAGACACATGGGCAGTTAGTGCCAGACATTAATGACTCCTTATCTTCCAGTGCTACAGACAAAAACTATGCATTGTAACTAAGACTGTGAAAAAAAAAAGCGTGACCTAAATAAGGTTGATAATTTTAGTGACTGCAGTAGATTTTCAGGGTGATACACGAGTTCCATGGAGGTCAATGGCAAAAAATATCCTGACTTAGCAGTCTGTTTACCTCCCTTCCCTCTTCTTAAAAATGTCACCTAAAGAATTAGGGCTTGATTTACGAAGAATTAACTATTGTGCTTATATGTTTTCAGAATATGCATATTTTTTGTTCAATAGTAATTACTTTCTACTTCTTATTTAAGAACAATATGAAAATGTCATGAAAACCAAATTGAAGAGGATCAAAGGAAGGCAGTTTTATTTCTGCAGATGATCCAAAATTCTCATAATTACAGATAGCATAATTTTCTTAATTAAGTTTGGTGGATTATTAGTACTAGAGGCAACTGTTTCTGTTCCTGCCTCTGTGTACATGCAGAGGAGCCTATTTCAGCTTTCCAGCCACAGCCCGCCTAACCGCTGAGCACCACCACCAGTACACACGCCACACTGTGGGATCCTTTCACTGATTTAGTGCTCCACGTTACTTACAATAGTAGAAAACGCCATTTTAAAACAGCTAATATTCAAAAAGACACAAGGAGGAAGCAGTATCAGGGTGACATTTTCGTGAGGGTTCCATTGACTGCCTATCAACGCTGTCCTCGTTCTGACCGCAGGCCTGCGTTCCCTCCTAACTGAGCTGTTCTAGATTAACTTCTATTTTATGCACAAACTGATGGAATGTTTTATCTCATGACATGGGAATACGAATGGCATTAATAAGCATTTGAGATTTCTCTCTTCTGTTTCTGCTACTGCTGTAATAACTTTAACAGAGGAGGCTTTGTAAATATTTTTTGATGAACACCTGCATGCCTTTTATGCTTTATTTACAATAAGCAAAGACAAGTCATCAATTCCTCCTTGTAAACAAGGACTAGCCTCACATAAGTTTGGTCATAAAGCTATTAAGCTGTTTTTTCCCCCTGAAATTTAATGCAAAAAGCCCCTGATAAAAGCTGACCAGTATACAGGCTTACCCTGAATTCTGGTTCACATTATCTCAACATTACTGTTTCAGTAAATACACCTTTCAAATTCAGTCAACAATTTAAAACCATGGATCTCTTGTAGAATTTTAATTTAGTTCAGCAATAGCTAGGTGAAGCCTATGATGAAACATGTTTTACAATTCTATTTTTATCTAGCTTTATGTGCCTCGAGTACTCATTCTCACTCCTTTGTAGTTATGTCTCTTACCTCTTTATCAGTCTGTGGAGTCATTTGCTGTTCCATTACACTTTGTCTTTGGCTGGGTTTCAGCAGCCGCTGAGTTCTGAAGTGAGCAAACTTCTATGCATGTTCTATGTTTGGAGGTTTCAAAGGACTTTGCAATGTCTCCATCAAGAGACTTAGCTGAAATAAGTACTTCATTTAGCTCCTGGTTATTATCCGACTCAACAGTGGCTGCGTTTTCAGTCTCAGGACTGCAGGATTTTGCAGATCCTCCAGCCAGTTCTGAGTATGATTCACAAAAAGAAACGCTGTCACAACAAGCTGAGTTTTGCATAAGAGGCCAAGCATCTGAAATGTCTCCACAGGTAGAATGTGAAAGCGAACCAAGGAAAGTAGGAATCATTTCTCCAACAGAATCAGAAGCCCTGCAAAAGGATAAAAGACAGATGGTTTCAAAAGCATTGCAGAAAATATCATCAGTATTATAACTACTGTCATTAATAATGATAAGTATTTCAAGAAGATTTAACAGGATGATCTTAAGTTGGTACTCTAGAGGCATCCTCTACAAACTATTTTTTTGAAAAGGAATACAGCTTGTTCCCCATCTGGAAATGAACACAGCTCTGGAGAAAACTACTAAAGTAGTAGAAAGCTACTAATGGTAAAGAGGATACCGAGTCCTTCGCACTGTGAATTCGAGGTTTTAGAAAACACAAACTACAGTTGGGATTGTTCATAGTCTAAAGAACAGAAATACAATAAAAAAATGCTGTAGTACTGTTCAGATACAAAGACTGCTTCAAAGAGGAATGGATTTATTTGTTCTCAATGCACACCCAGTATGTGTGTGTTAAGACAAAAAATAACAAGGATAACTTGCAGCGAGAAAGATGTTTGGGAAGACTGTGGAATCTCCAGCACTACAACAGGGCAGACAAATATCTAGCAGAAATAAAAGAAGTAAAGTGAGTTCAAGGGGAGAAGGGAATAGACAAGAAGACTGCCTGAAACTCTCCTATTTTACAGAGCATGGAAGACAGTGGAAGTAGAAATTGAATATTATCTATCTCAACTGTATTAAAGATGTGTGATGACACTGACAGGTGTGAGTGCACTCACCTATCCATACCTATCTCTGTGGAAAGCCTAGTAATGTTTTTTACTGTCGTGTATACCAAAGCAAGTATTAACAAAACCGGAAAGGTATACTAATCCATTTTATTTCCAAAAACTGTCTACAGATTTATAAAACTGTAAAGGCCATATTAAGTCTGATATACAGTAATAATCTGTGTGACAAAACTGATCCCACAGAATCTGTTCTAGGCGGTATTAATAAGTAGCCTAACTCATTTCCAACACACGATGCTTTAATAGCTTTGATATACACACAAAGCATTTTTATAAATGAGGCCAAAAGTCAGGACATTGAACCACAATTGAAGGAAATACATTATTTTGGCAAAGGAAATTGGAGCAAATTCCATTTCTACTGGAAGGAACCATGGGATCTTTGATGTCCACATAGCATGGATATGACATTTATTTTTAAAGCCTTAACCAAAAAATCCCCACAAAGTACACAACTCTCAATTTGTCTGCCTTGGTGGTATAAAAGGATGACTCAAGCTTGCTGGTATTTAAACAAGTTGTTATAGAAATTTAGGTATTTTGTATCTTGTACTTAGGTCACTAAGTCATCTTGCATAAACAATACCTATGAAGAAGTTGCCTCTCCATTTTTAGCTACATTTGGCCATCAGAACAAAACAGCTGGAGACCAATTTAAACCTTATATGGAAAATTATCCTAGCTAAAAGAAATAAATACATCCTGTGTTAAAATCTGTAACCAGGAAACTCTGAAAGACAACGTAAATTTTCTATATTTAGCTCATGGCACTGCTGTAGAAATAGCCACTCTCCTACTGTATTTATAGGCATCTGATCAGGAGAAAAGAATGATTCCAATCTGGTAGAAATTCAGTAATAGTAGATATTTCAAATCTCACACTCAAGAGTTTCTAAAAAAAGAAAATCTTCATGAGATTTCTAAACTGTACCTTAACCCCCCCTGCCAATTCACAGGTTTATGCAGTACCTTGCTAATCCTTAGCAGAAGAAGGGGTCAGCAAAGCCTCTTAGGTACCACAGAGTAAGAGGAAGACTCTGCTTGGGAGAGCAGTCAGTCACTTCTTCAAACTGATACATCAAGTTGACATTTATTAAGTAATACTTAAAACTGATTTTTTATCATACTCCTGTGTTTTGTGCAAAAACAGGAGGATATGGCTATGGTTCATCAAAATCCCTCATTCCACTCCAAAAAGCTATTGCATCTGTATAAATATCAATTTAACTGCTAAAAATATTTAATGTCCAATAGACATTTATAAAACTAAGTTACCTTTCATTGAGTGTAGTCTGTGAGTGGAAAGCACAGCTGTGACTGCTGTGCTCTAGGCTACAGGTTTCATCACAGCACAGTGATGGAATCAAGTGAACTGGTCCTAAGGAATGAAAAAGAATTTCATAATGTTAAAAGTATCAAAGCTCTGTACAAACTTAGTCTCTCTACCTCTTTGAAACTTGAGTATGAGTTTGTCAGTTACATCATAATATATGGATTGAGGAAAGAGATTTCTTATTGCAAAAAATGGGTTCTTTAATTTATTACTTTAAAATCAAATTATTTACAAAACCCAAGCCTTTCCTCCAGGACTAACATAGATGCCAGTTATGAGTATCCACTTTATAAATTAATTTCATTTTCAATTAGATATTCATGAGAGGAAGTACCACATTCTGAGTCAAGGTATTGGGATGATATTTAAACCTGTGGGCTCGTGTTAAATTATGTGTTAATGTTGTAAATGCATCTATTCCGATATCACTTCACAAAATCTCAAGTATTTGAATTGTTCAGGTCATTAATGTCCTTTACTGTTCATATCACATTCTGAGATCCTGGCTGGTAAATCCTTCACACTAATTTAAGTCTTAAAGCCAGGTGTAGTGCTATTTTTATCAAAAAGAAATAAGATAAACATTTAAAGCTTTTTTTTTTTCTTTAAATGAAGGGTCATTGGAACGAAAACAGGAAAAAATCATAACCCANAAAATCATAACCAAGTAGCTACTTAGATATTTTATCTGCTGATTGAGAAATGAGCCTAGGAAAAAAGGTAGTTTGACAATATAAGTTCTGCAGTTGAAGTCAAGCATCACAACTCAAGTGTTAGGATAAATGTTACAGAAACGTTCATCATTTAGGAGAGTAACATACCACATGTCTGTGATGTGCTCCTCTGGCACTGGCAACATGTTCTGTGGCTGTAGTCGTTTAGCCGTGGTCTATCAAAACATGACAGTTCAGAGCCATT
>VZTM01009191.1:3133-24075 GCA_013400555.1 Jacana jacana
CAGTTATTTAAAACTCGGTACAGGGGAAAAAAAAAAAAAAGAAAAAAAAAAAAAGAAAACAACCCTATCATTAGGTTTAAATGAAACATATAATGTTTGGGTCAAAGAAGTGGTTAGTCCTCACTTTTGATCAGGTCAGAAAAATTCCTGCCTTCCACCTTCTACTGTTTCATTCTACAAGTGAGATGAATTTTGGAGGGAGGAAGTATTTCAAATTAATTTACAAAATATGTCTGGGAGAGACAAAAGGTTTAACAGCACTGTGAGAGTAAATGTTGTGAGCCTTTGGTGAGCTTTTACCCAACAACATCCTAGTCTTTATCTGATCCTACTTAAATCCACTACGATTACCACTAGGATCAGTGCAATTGAATTCTTACAAATTTAAAACCCGTTTTTGTTTATGGCATAGGTATTACAGGTTTTGCCTGTACCATAAATAAAGCAGACAATAATTCAATAAGTTAGGTAATAATTTAATAGCTAAAATGAAATGATTCCAACATTAAGAAAGCAAAATGATGCTTGGCTCAATTTTCTACATTATCCTTCTTTCTGTAATAATATAATGAGAAAGGGTTTCTAGAAGTGAAAGGAGAGCTTTGGAAGATTTAAAGATTCTTAGTAGACAAGTAAAATTGCACAGAATGATCACCTAGTAGTGTAATTATTCCAAAAATACTATAAACAGCATAGAAAACTTTCTCAGTGCCCAGGCACACTCAATTACTTGCTTTCGGAACTGCTGGGTCAGAAGGGTATTGTTATCCTCAGCAATTACTAGAGGCAATAATTTAATCCTTTACTGTATTTCCTAATGTTCTAAAACACTCTGTCAATGAAGTTATCTTGTGTCAAAGTGATTAAAGTAAAATTTTTTACTGTTATTTATTACAGTAAACTAAAAGTAAAGGAATGGGAAAATATCATCATATATGAAATTAATTTAAAGCAAATTAAAGAATTAGCTAAAATTACTAAGCATATTATGGTCTAAAACAAGCTTAGAAACTCAGAAAAATCCCATATTCAAAATCCCTACTGTCATCATAAAGGCACGAAGAACTTTCCTTTATTAATGGTGAATTTAAATGTTTTGGAGATTGTTATGTCTTCCAGAAATCTACATATATTCAATTTAAGCTCTTTGAAGAAGGCTATCTTGCTCTTTAATGTTCACAGGAGTAACGGATCAAAAGCCAATGCCTTGTCAGAAAACTAAAAAATCACAAGTCATTCCCTGTACCTGCACAGGTGATTCTTGGTTTTGATTCTTCATTTTTGTCTCAAATAAAATGTTAGGGACTTTGACCTTCCTTGGAAATGGCGGCATAAATTTCAGTGATAGCTTATGTAACCAATATTTTAGCAAAATTTACAAAATCTCACTCAAGATCAGCATCCACGTGTTGCTGAGTAAATCAAATACACAGCTAACTCAAAAATATTCACCAAATAATTTATTAGAAAGAGTTTCAGACAGTGAGCTCTAGTGAACCATTGCCTTCCTTGATTTGCCACCATTGAGCAAAATAGCCACCCTGAACAGATCAGATTTTGGATGAGTGGCACTCTAATAAAAAAGTAAAATTTAAAAAAAAAAAAGTTAATTCTGGGTCCAGATACAAAACTACAGATGTTACAGTTAGGATACAGCAAATAGTGCAGCCATTCAAGATTAAAACATCTACAGAAACTGTTGGATAAAATTCCCAACCATTTATTTTTGCAGTTTCTCCAGAAGCTCTATATCAAGCCCTTTGTGGAGAAACCTATTTAGGACATTTAAATTAAACAGTCTATCTTAATCCTATTAATGCAGAAGCTTAGAAAAATATATTATGGGTTTCTTTCCTTCTCCCCCCCCCAGCTTTTAAGTGGACCTTTTAGTACAACCCTTCCAACACATCATCCCAGCACACTTAGGCTGGCCTGCAGTGGGGAAGTTTATTTGCAGGCAGGAAGGGAAGAGGCTGAGCCAAAGGTATGTCTCTGCCAGGATAACTGTGGCTTCAGGCTTCTCCCTGAACAGAGCAAACAACCAACATGTTGTTTCACTCTGTACTTGAGGAGGTGGCAGGAGGTTGTACCTGTGGGGCTAAACTCGATTAAGAATAAGAAATAAACTGTTCTGAAAAGAGAGAAAAAGTAAACAAGTCCTCATCCTCTAGGTTTTCTATCTATTAGTTGTGCCAAAGTTACCAAATATTCAGCTTTCCATACAACAATTCACAATTTTCACTTTAGCCTTGTCCTGAACTTTACCATAGACAAGATAATGCCAAATAGAAAACTGACTCTCTGTTTATTTCAACTCTCCAGCAGGTGGGATTGAGTTCAAATACAAAGAGCAATGTTCCCTTCTCCAGCATAAAGTTTAAAAAATTCATATGACATGCTTGCCCTTTTACCCTCCAGTCTTCCACATACACAGTCACTTGAAAAATAGCATCAGCTGAATATCTTTTGCAAACATAGAGCATATTAAATAGATACATCAACACCAGTTCCCTTCTATGAACAGCAATCCCAAGTGGAACCTGTTATTATACTATGAGTGGATCTTAGAAAAACCCTGCAAGAGATCCAGTACAAATGCACATTGATCCCAGCTGAAACCCATCAGCAATCACTCCATTTGATTTTTCAAATACAACTATTTTTATGCAGGAAAAATTGATATCATGAGGAACTTAGCAAGAGAGTATTGACTTGTACATCTTCAGAGAACACTGTATTCCAAATACCTCCTACACTGAATGGACTGCTAAGCACAAAGGAAATGTTCTCCACTTGCTGAAACAAGAAAGCAATTATGCTGTGGCACAAACTTTTCAGAACCAATTTACAATTTACAGATGAGTAGACAGATAGCTGTAGACTTAGTAAAAAATATTTAAAATTGTAATGTCATTGTATGAAAATTCTTTATATGAAAAGTAGGAGACAAGCTCTGAAGAGTCTTTTCCTTACTACTAGCAGTTACATCTCTTTTAATTTTATCATTTTGTGTTCAGTGAACTTGCATCAAAATCTCTGGAATAGGAAATATGCTAATTCAATACATTTGTCCTCCCACCAATGCCAATTAGCATTCCTTTGTTATTTCCTACTTTTAATAATCTTCTTTTACTGTCATTGTAGATAATGGTCATCATAACTGAACATATTCTTAGACTTTTAAGTCCCAGATGAAATGGGAAAAAAAAAATGTAACTAAATATAAATCACACAAAATATGGTGGATGGGTGATGAATTAAGTGGCTTCTGAAAACTTGCAAAGTTTTTTGCTGACTTAGCTTTAGCTTTTCCTTCAATAGCTATATGGAAGAAAGAAACAAACTGATCTGGCATTTCTTCTATGGAAATAGAAAAGGTTTCAAACTGTTTAGAACAGAAAAAAAATGCTCAAAGCAGAGGTTTATTTTTAGCAGTTCACATAATCATAGTAAAAAGATACAATGCTCTGTAAAAGAATATTTTGTAGGAAGATCCTTCCCCTAGATACCACTAAAATAAACCATCTCATCCTTCCTTCACATTATCTGTCTTTCCAGAGTCACTATTAAACCATCGCCAAACTTTTCCTAGGAGGACATGAGCTTCAGCATCCATCTTATATTAAGTCTCTTGGAACCAACAGCCTACTGGGGAAAGCTTCATCACACTGAAGCAAGAGCCCTACGCTGCTGCACGTTTATAGACATTTCGCTTCCAGAAGCTTTGCCACAAGTGACATTGGGATAATTGGAGCTATCTGTTAGTATATCCTAAATGAACTTGTTTGGTACATTTTAGAGACTCCAGTATCATACAGTCTATGCTTAAGGAAATAAATCAGAAGATTATGCTGAAGAGGCTAAGAACATTACTGGAAAATGTAGACTTTTCCAGCAGAATTAGAAAAGCATTTGTATGGAAGATATTTATAACCTGGGACTCAGCTTCTGTTGTCAGCCATACCCAGGGCTGCACTGAGATCAGAGCTTCTCCCGGCTTTGCAGCACATCAAAGCAGCATCAACTGCACAGCAGCCAAAGACACTCAACCGATTTCCACTGATGTCAAATCAAGTGGTCTCCAGTTACCCACCTCTTCAGTTCCAGAACATGAGCAGCCACTTAGCTAAAGGTGTAATTTATAGTAAGGCCAGCAGTGAAATAGTAACTACAACACTAAAGGTCACTGACATTTGTACCTGTTGAAATAAATGAGATAGACCCTGAAGACACGTAGAGAAGAGGCACTTACTGTCATGCTGAACAGTTGATTAGTTGGCTGGATTGAGTGAAAAAGCCTTCTGTCCCTGGGGTCCAATGATTGCTGCCCATTCTGCTCCAGCAGGTTAAAATCCAGTAGAAACCATTAAACCAGATACGCCTGAGACCATTTTTCTAAATCTTAGAAAAATGACAAAGGGATGGTTTTTATATTAATGTAAGTGGAGCAGACAAGCTGGAGCAGTGGCTCCATCAGCATGGAGCTCCCTGAGAAAAAGCAGCGCTGTGATTCTGCTCACAGCTCTCTGTACCAAACTTAATAGTTGTGTTGCACTCTTAGTGAGCATTAGACACATGGGAACCCTCGAATCCATGAACAAGAAAGAGAACTAAGTCAAGGAAAGAGGCACACCAAATGGCTCAGTGATTATGCAGACAAGCCACATTTATTTTCCCTTTGTACTTCACAGCTCAGATATAAATGAGAGCTGTTACTGAGCAGGGCAAGTGAGTAGATTTCCATCTACCGTATCTATTTCCAGTGTGCATTAAAATAACTTGAGTTTGTTTGCAGCATCAGGTCTGATCTCTAACTATTGTTATTTTCCTATCTAAAAATAAGTCAAGTGTATTTATAGCATTGCTTTGACTACCAAACTGCTGATGTCAACGAACATCATAGAAAGAGAATCAATGACCAGCCTTAGATTATTTTCAACCACATACAAGAAAGTTTGACAAGACTGGTGATAAACCTGTATGACTCTGCAAGAAAGCCTCTGGAATGTACTGGCATTTCAATTACATTTAAAAATAATAAACAGCCTCTAGCAATAATATGTTTCTTCCTGACAGTTGTGCTATAGCAAGCGTGTGTATGCCAACGCTGTTATTTTCCCACTGACTTGCTTTAGATGTAAAGCATTCAGATCTTGCACTTACACATCTGAAAAGGCATGGATACAGAAAGCTATGGTGTTGTCCCAGACTGGACAAAGACTAGGTCTGTCCTACGTCTTCATCTTTTGTGTACCTATCAAAAACTGCAAGAATTACCTTTTTTTAAAGATACAAAATTGTCTCAAGAATCCAGGGGCTACATCTGGAAAGTATTTCTGGAAATAAGTAGTGGTATCATTTTCTGGGGAAAGTACTTCTCATTCTGCTTTTTAAATCTTTATTATTTTAATTTTTAATACCTCAGTTTTAATGTGGAACTGTTGTCTTTCTGTGTCATGGCTGGAACTGTAGACCATTTTCCCAAATAAATCAGTGAATTGTGGCTGATTCATCCCTGACTCATTTTGCTGAAGTTCTTAAATATATCCAGAAAATCAGGCCTCACTTCAAGCAATTTATTTTCTTTTTTCATGTAGGTAGAAATCCCTTTAATACTGGCATTGCACAATTTAGACTGAATATAAAACACAATAAAATTCAGCAGCTCATTTTGAGAATCTGAGTGAAGCCAAATGTTGGAATTATCGAAATACATAAGGATAAAGTCAAGGTATTTGTCCTGAAGGCCCTAAAACAGTGACTTCCATTTGTGCAGTACCTTCATGATCTATTACACTCTTCTGAAGCTTCTAAATTGTCTCGAACATAAGAAAAAAAAATAACCAGAAAGTCTCAGCAGTTACCTTTGAAACCATTTTTTTTCCAAAGAGTTCAATTTGGAACTACTTTCAAAATATTGCCATTTTCATTTTTTAAATGACAAATGCTGAAGGCATGATTCGAATCAGAGTCACAATATCTCCAGACAAAACTGAATATGCCATCACATGAGTATATTCACAGGTGTAGAATTGCTGTTCAGTTCCTCTGTGTCATCCTCTTGAAATGGTCTGACTGGAAAACCAAGGAAGCTCCTTCATAGCCAGTATTTACAATTTTGTGTTTAAGATCATGCCATAAAAACTTTATGCAAAAGTTTGTGTTAGTTCTGCAAACTAGAGTCTGTTTCTAGTAGTAGATTTTAAACATTAATGGGAAACTTTTCCATCAAAGGAACCCAAAATCTCTCCTAGCAAAAAAGAATTCTGAGATATTTGCTGAGGATACTGAAAAGGATACTGAATACTGTTGAATTTACGGGATGTTTTTATTGCTATTAACAGTTCCCCGTTTCTTCATATCTATGCATTGATGGCTGATTCTTTGCTACGAAAATAACTTTGAATAGATGTATATCAGTAAGCTAAAAGAGACTAAATGCATATTGAGCGTGAGGTAACATAGTTCACTAACTTAACATACAAGATATGCTCACATCAGTGAGAAATCCTTTAATAATACTGAACTAGCTTGATCATTAATTATGCTTGAATGGCTACAGTAATGCTTATGTAGAATTTAAAATGGATTTCCTAACTTTAACCCAGTGCTCTCAATGTCAAGTATCAGAAAGGAAATCCACAGATTTGTTATTCATCAAATCTTTTTATAAACCCGAATCTTTTATTACAAAAATCTGCTATTAACTCATTTTTCAATTCACTAATTCTGAAGGAGCAGAGCAATTTACATTAAAATACTTATTTTTAATGTGCTCTTTATTAAATGCTTATCAAGGTCAAGCACTATAATTTGAAGAGTGAAAGATATTATTTCATTATAATTAATTTGATTTTATGTTGGTCAGAAGCATTGTTCAAAAAAATCACCTACCAATGTGCATTAGTTGCACTGAATTTTCCGTTACTTTGATTTCCTTTTTCTTGTTAAGACACAAATAACCTCTGGAAATTCCCTCTGGCCTCTTCTATCCAGCAAGTGCAAAAGCAGTGTCATTTCTTGGAAGAAGACGCTCACAGGAGCCAAAGCCCTTCCACAACATCCCTTGCTCCTCTGGAACCAGGCTCTGCATTCAATAAAAGGATGCTCCTGGAGAGCTAGACAGAAACCACATTTACCCTTCAGTTTGTGACCAGCACAACACAATGTGGCCCCCCACAACCACCCTCTCTTCCTGGATGGCAGAACCCTTTGGATCTATTTGACCTGAAGCAGAAGTCATTGGTAGAGAAAATAGCAACAAAGAATTACTGACAAGTATTTTTTCCTCATGGTTGAAGCAGTTTTACTTTTTCCCCTAGTACCAGTTGTAAGTGAGACTGTACCTCTGGCAGGAGACCCAGCTGTCCAAACATGCTAACAAGGACCTGATTCCACTGTAAAACACCCCCCCACACACACTCACCCCACCCTCATTATCTGACTCCAACTGTAACTGGCTTGCTTTGGAAAGCAAATAAGATACCTGTACAGAGAAGCCCTCTGCTATGCAGCTGTTAACAGACTTCTGCAGACCTGTCTGTAGTCATGCCTTATATGTGGGCAGGGGATACACCTTGCAGGAAGGCTCAGGCTTCTATCCCAGGTCAGGCTGGAAACGGGTCACGAAAAGAAAAATCAAAAGAGAGGTCACAGTTAAAAACCAATAGGAAAAGCAGATTTTGTATCTGAAACTTAAGAGACCAAGTTTGTTCAGACAGCCACTGAGTATCTGTACCCAGCTAATGTAGCTTCTCTACAGCGACTTTATTTCCTCTGAGTACTGTCTTTCTGATGTGATCATCTGTTGGCCCTACAGATTTTCTGGCAGGCTTCCTGTGCCTTATGTGCTTGAAGGTTTATTCTTATTTCTTTTGCTTACATTTCCTCCAAACGTTGGGGTTTTTTGGTCTGCATTTTTGGGTTGAGATGAGGTAATAAAATGGTGGTACTACAGGACAGTGTTTATCCAGAGGTGAATTCCCTTGGACCCGTGTGCACCATGAAACCTTTACTCCTTTGCAATATCATATGTAAGGCCTAAATGAAATCTATGAGTGCATTTCTATGTGCTATATCCAGGCACTTGCTAGAGACCCTTAATGTTTTGGAGCATATAAGCTTGTCCTTTCCTTCCTTTCATTTTTAACCTTAAAGAAGTAGACATACTTCTTTAGTAGTAGATCTAGAAATAGATATATTTATTTTTTATGCAGTATTTGTATTTTCAGTGCATTGTTCTAAATGCACATGATGTACTCCATGAATGCTGTTATCAGTGAGGATCTTCCACAAGCAGCTGCCTGTAGTTTCTGGATTCTGCAGTCTCCTCTTGTGCCCAGATCAAAGCTCACTCAGGACAAGGAAGGCAGCAAATACGGGGAGTTCAGAGGAGATTAGGAGCTGATTAGGTTGGTCCCCAGCTCCTTTGTTGAGGCTGTAGCAGGCTTTTGCTGCCTCTCCCCAGGAGCCTGCCTTGACTTGCCATCTAGCCACCCCAGCTGTGCACCACATCTTGTTTCCTAAGCCCTCTCCTCCAACCCACCAGGCAGACTCCTGCTTTCAGTCAAAAAAATATTGCAGTTAATGTCATCCTACACTGAACATTCTACAAAAAGGAGCAGGTAATTTTTTTCACGTTTAATGCATGGGCTTAATTACCTACCATACTAAAACACAGTCCTGCAAATTCACACGAGAGATCCTGTCAGAGAAATGAATAATTGGCCTCTAGCTCACGAAATGACTGATCAATCCTTACTTTCATTTATTTCCTGGCCTCCTCCTTAGTGGACTTTCTGGAATAAAAAAATAAATAAATCACTAAATGCTGCATACATAAATGTTTTTAAGCATCTTGCTTCAACCCCCTGCCGCTACTTGGAAAGCTGTGCTGTGCCTGTGGCAGGGACATCGCATGCAATACATTAATCATCAGGGAAGATGCTGCCAAGTAACTAGGTAATAGCTTTACTAATATTTGTGCCAATATAGACTGGGAAACAACAACAGAACTTTAGCAATCTTGTTAAAATATAGTTTTCCTAAGAGATTTCACTATTCCAATGTATGACAGCAAGTAGATGCAAAATACATACATTACAATAAAATACTCAAAGCTAAGGCTGATGGTAACTCATTACTGTCTCTACATCAATTTAGGGTTATCTCTTATGCAAAAGGGAGCACACAGAGAGGTTTCATGTGGGTGAGCATCCAGAAGAAGCTCCATTCCCCGAGGAACAGGTTCACGAGCTGAGGTTGAGATGAGGACAGGGAAGGATCACTCACCAGTTACTGTCATGGGCAAAACACACTTGACATGGGGAAATTAGTTAAATTTATTACCAATCATATGAGGCTAAGATAATGAAAAATAAACTCAAATCTTAAAAACACTTTTTCCTCACCTCCCCCAACTTCCTGGGCTTAACTTTGCTCCTGAATTCTCTACCTCTTTTCCCCTGAAGAAGCTCAGGGAGAAAGGGAATGGGGGTTGTGGTCAGCTTATCACAGATTGTCTCCACCAATCCTTCCTCCTCAAGCAGAGGACTCTTCAAGAGTCTTTCCCTGCTCCAGCATGGGGTCCCTCACACGGGACACAGTTCTCCATGGACTTTCTCCAGCATGAGTCCATCCCATGGGTTACAATTCTTTATGAACTGCTCCAGTGTGGGTCCCCCATGGGGCACAAGACCTGCCAGCAAATCTGCTCCAGACTCCTCTCCGTGGGGCCATATGTCCTGCCAGGAGCCTGCTCCAGGGCAGCCTTCCCTGGGCACATCCACCTGCTCTGGGCATGGGGTTCTCCACGGGCTGCAGGTGGATATCTGTTCCACCATGGACCACCATGGGCTGCAGGGGAGCAGCTTGCAGTTCACTATGGTCTTTACCATGGGCTGTTGACAAATCTGCTCTGTTGCTTGGAGCACCTTCTCCCTCTCCTTCTACACTGCCCTTGGTGTCTGCAGAGTTGTTTTTCTCAAATATTCTCACTCCACTGTGGCTGCTATTGCTGTTGCACAGGGGAGTTTTTGCCTTCTTTTAAAATACGTTGTCCCAGGAGCTCTACCACCATCACTGCTTGGCTCAGTCTTAGCCAGGGGTGCATCTGTCTTGGAGCAGGCTGGCATCGACTGTATCAGACATGGGGGAAGTTTCTAGCGGCTTCTCACAGAAGCCACTTCTATTGCCCAACTGTTACCAAAACTTTGCCATGCAAACCCAATACAATGAGACCCTACTGCTGACCAAGGCTGCAGAAGACAGTCACCTCTACCTGGAACGGTACTGCCTGGCAGTGGCTGTTCTATCCTGTTGCATGTACGTAGTGCAAGTCTTGCACTATACGTACTGGTATACATACTGGTATTTTCTCCTTTTTTTCCCCAATGCACTTTTTCAGCTCCGTATTTTCTTGCTGCTGCCTTACGCTATATCGTGTCTTTTTTTCCTCATGGGTGTGATTACTCTGTTTTTTCACATTTAATTTGTGATATATTTGGAAAATGTGGAAATGACTGTTGTGTTCATCTGAATCGTCTCATACTTAATGTCATTGACTGAAGAAATAATTTAATCTAATATTCTCATTGGAGAAAATTAATGGAATTTTTTTCCCATTTATCATTTCATGTTATATTTAATGGCAAACTGCTACAGACTTAAATAATACAGAAAATTTTACATGAAAACACAATAATCCATAATTAATTAAGACTGGCTACATTGAACAGAAAAGTGTGGGTGGATGGGTTGGAGAATCATAAGGAAACTATTGTTTCTTTTGACAGAAAGTCACAATTTGTTTTTCATATTTTGGTTATTTAGGCTCATGGCACCAAACAATCTCAGATTTTTAAAATTCCCCTTACATTTCCTTTTCACATGTTATGACTTGAAATGGTCACTTTTGTCTCGCTACTAAAAATAAATGGGAAATACATTTGGAACCATAAAATTGCTATCTTCTAGCTGAGTTCACATAAAGGAGAATAATGAATGAATGACACTCCATCACTAGAAAACCAGCAACAGAAAAACTATCACTTTCAAATAAGAACTACTTCAATTTTTTTTCTTTGATGGCCTGAATTACAGTGTTGAGCAGTTACAGATCAGACACAGAGTTCGGAGATAATCCCAAAGAAGACCAAATTATAAATATTGGCTTCACAAGAGGAAACACTGAGTTGTTGCCTTCAATGTGACTGAAAAACTGCATGAAAGTCTAGACACTCCCTGAAAAACTCTCAATTCCTATGCTTCAGCCTCAGTACTTGAAAGTAACCTAATAATATACTCAGTAGTGAAATTAAAAGAGTAGACTTCACTAATGTAACTTCTTAAAGCAAAAAAAAAAGAAACATGCTTTTTTACAAGTCACTATAGTCTGTGAGGATTTTGCATACAAAGCTACAGTATTTCAGTCATGCAACGTAGCGTGTGACAAAGAGAGACATAAGGTGGTTTTGTTTAAACTGGTATAAATATAAAAGCAAGCCTGATGTCATGACATGTCTGAAAGTTGTTGTCTGACTGGTATCCCTGGGACCTGCAGTTTATACATAAAAATACATACATTTAAATCCAGAAGGCAAAAACAGGCCCTAAAAATCTCAGCTATATGGTGAGTGTGTAAGGGTATCTTGCTTTGCTTTTTGCATTGGTTCTGGATAAGAGGCATACCATGCTACATAATGTGATCAACTGATATGGGTTTGATACTGCATGTCCCTTCTTCTCTGTATGAAGAAAGGGATTCACAGGTATACTCACATTATATGTTGCAGTGAACATGGGTTGAGGGAAGACTGACAGAGGAGAGTGAATCTGTCCTTATCTGGAAACCCTGAAGACCTCTAGGTCGAGAAACTGCACAACTTCTCTACAGAATGAGACAGAAATAATAAAAACATGCTTTTTTAGGTTGGTTTTTGGTTGTTGTTTTTTTTTGTCTAAGATTTACTTTCAGTGGCGCAGGCACTGTCTTGCAAAGCCTTCAGCACTGTTTTCCAATGCAGATGTGAACCCACATAGGTCTTTACTCACTGCTCATCCACACATTTGCACAGAGCCTGTATGTAACAGTGTGCAGATCCTGATACAGTTGTCTGGGTGTTACCAGCAAAAGGAATAAATTATGAAGAATAAATAAGGCATCTGAGTTTTCAAAAGTCTTTCATCCTAGCTGGTGGAAGATTCCCTTAACCATCTGAGATTTCTGTCCTGAGCGTGCTCATTACATCTTTGAATGTTCTTTTAACCAAATCAGCTAGGAAATGACCTGAGATCCTGCTCTGGTCCTTTCCTGTGAATAAAAGATAGATCCAGCTCTAAGGCATTTGAGCAAAATATGCAGAAACTTGGGTAAGCTAATGATTTCAAGAATAAAGTAAAGAATAAATTCCCTCAGTTCTTGGAAGAAAGAAGTCCACTATCTGGTTTGGAAATTATTTAGCTTCTCCCACAATATATATGTAATTTTGAAATTGGTTTTGCATGGTTAAAATAGAAGTTACTTTCCTTGTGCTACCTTTCCCTGCCAAGCTTTATTTCTTATTGCTTAGCACTGATCATCAGCAGAAGTTACGAGCATGTACAGCATTGTTGCTACTGATATTGGATATTACATCAACTTCTGGCCATAACAAATGAGGCTCAGAGTAGTTCTCATTACTTTTCTCACAAAACAAACTGTTCTCTGCTTTCTGTTTCCTTCCTGACAATTCTCAGAATGCCAAATATCCTTTCCATTTTCTGACTGAAATGTAGTTTTCAGAGATAGAAATGAGCAGTAGAAAATGCAATTGCCTGGTCTCACCCCGTTGTCCCCACTGACCTTCTGACAACATCCTTTTGTTAGTCTGATGGGAGAACTGAAACCATCGGCTGGCACTTAGTTTGCACACTAATATCACCCTTTTATGAGAAATAGCGTGATATACCCATCACAATAAACAGAATATGAACAAAAACAGCCTGGGAAGGAAAAGCTGTTCCTTGCTGTATCCTGTATTGGCAGTCAAAGGAGTTGGCAGGTCCCCTCAGCTCTGGGGAGGGCTCTGTGTGTAGCTGTTGTGACACTTGGTCTGGAGCAGCAGGGATTTTTAGATTTAGGATGAGTTTCTAATCTGAAATCCAAAGTATCCTACCCAGTTTTGTGCCATTCAGGACTGTCTGGAGGGCTGAGACTATGTCCTGAAGAGTTTGTCTTGCCTTCTGATCATATTAGATTGATTTATTCCATATTCATCATAGTGCTTTGCACAGAAACCCACAAAAGCCTAAGGCTATAGTGTTTTTAAGTCTGGGAGCACGGAAACAGGCACTTTACAAGATTTGGGAAGCAATAAAACCAGCTATTCTGACTCTGAAGTCTGTGGCAATATACTGCATAAACAGGATTTTCCAAAATCACCATCCTGTTTAGCATTCAAGCACAGAAAGAAACTCTCCAGTTGAAGTTTGCTTACTTGGTTGTTTGAAAAAGAGATCAATTAATTTAGGTAATTTTGTCTGGCCTAGTCAAATTGACAACATAAGCTGCTTCTCTAGGATAACTACAACTGCACAGTATGAAGGTGTCCAAAAATCACAGATGTTGACACTATCTCTCAAAGCTACCATAAAGCCTGACAAAGCCATAGCTGAAACCTCACATCTCACAATCCTTCCTAGCTTGAGAAACTGAAGCAACCCAAAGTTGTGTGTAGCTATGAAAGAAGACCCAGCTGACAAAGTGTTCAAAAACATCTCATGCTCCATCATCCTCTCTTGCCCAGGGACCCTACCAATTACCATTGCCCACGACAGTTTCACATGAAATAGTGTCCTTTATCACCTCTCTGCTACTGTAACATAAATTAAATTTATTATCAAAGGATGTATTTTTAATGCAAAGCTTCCTGCTTTGCAAATATGGCAAATGGTATTTGTACCATTTTTTTCTGCAGGTTCTTTTATTTTATTAGAAACAATGCAAAATGATAATACAAGTAAAGGCTGCAATATTTTAGTGCCTTGCCTCAGTCTATGAGTTAGGGACCGCCACAGAACTGTCCTTTGGTTCACATGACACATATGTAGATATTTTGCATTATATGGATTTACTGAATATCCTGGAACAAAATGCCGATGCTGAGTGAGATAGCTCAATTAAAAACCCTTCAGTCTGACCCTATTACAAACATTTCACCTTAAACAGTAACTTTGTTTTTAAAATAAACTCTTCTAGGCCTCCTTATAGGAGAGTGAGCACAACAATCAGCACAAGGAAAACTACCCTCTTAAAATAGACTAGCCCATTATCTCACTTACCCAAGTATATTACTCAGATCACTCTTGTGCAGACACCCACACCTCTCTGAATAAAGATCACAGACAAATATCCTATTTGCAGTTCACTGCATTTGTGCTGTGACAATGCCTCAGCTGCTCTCCGTGGCTAATGGATTACAGGAGAGACTGGCTATTTCTCTGGTTGGCTCAGTGGCCAGTGGAGCAGAGAGTTCTTTCTATTAGCCTTAGGACGTTACAACAATAATAGCAATTAATAATTTGGTATCGGTTAGTGATTCACCCTCCTCCCTGTTGTCTACAGCTGTAGCCTGGCATGAGATGAGACATTGCTGCGTGTGACCGTTCTGTCCTGCTCACCCGTCAGAGGCCACCAGCTTCCCTCAGATAAGCAGCTGCATGCACTCTCCCCAGCTCCTTTCAGACAAAGCAGCCAGCAGCAATTAGTGTAATAGTATAAATTAGTATAACAATATAAACAATTTAATCAGCCCTCTTGAATTAGACCTACAGTTATGTTTAAAATGGATTACTAGAGAGCATGCTGCTGAAGGAGCCTTTTCCTTCCCAGCAGCAGGGCACCAAGGGGAGATCAACCTTTTCACCCAGCCAGACTCTGACTGAACACATTTCTGGCACAGGCTCATGCCTCTACTGCACTTTTCTTCCTGCTTCCTTGTGTTTTCCTCCTCTTCAGCTACCCAACATCCTGATCCTGATCCCGAGAACAGGACTGAATATTTTTGTAGGTATTTTTGCACACAACCAGTTTGTCTCTTGTGCTCCACCTGTGTCCATGGTAACAACCTCCATCTTCCCCCGTTCTGTGAGGAATAAATTTGGGTTGTTTGCAGCTTCTGTTTTTCACTGCCGTCAGACACATGAGCATTTACTTAAAAACAGAGTTTCAAATACAAAAAAAACCCCAATCTTCCATGTTCACGGGAAAGGGCTCAAATTAAATGACTGTTATGTGTTGAAAGTAAAATGAACTATTTTTCAGGTCTATACACCTCTTGAATGGCATAAAAAAAAGCAGTCATCAAAACAGACCTGACTCTGAAAGTCCAAATATAAGTGCTGGAACATTCACATACCAATAAAAATGGAAGCAGTCCTCATTCTCTGAGCAAACTTTGAAAAAGGGTAATTGTGTTAAAATAATAAGTCAACTGTCAGACATAACTGAGGGAATGAGAAGTTTTCCTGAACGTTGTATTCACATGGGGACTGATACAGTGCTCCTTTTTGAAACAGCTTTCACTACAATTTAGTAATGCAATTTTCCCTCTCAATGGCTAGATTGAAACTAGATAGTGATTTCTTTAAACAGAAACTCAGTTTCTAAAAGCAGTGTGTAAAGAACAGTAGAAAAAACTGTTATAAAGGGGAAACTTTTTAAATGGTTGATAAAAATTAAAGGAACAGAAACCAAGACAGAAAAAAATACAATTCAAACACCCTGTCATGCGACACAAGCACATCGCTAATATGCGCAGTAGCAGCATCCCGAAGGAGTCCCACAGGCCAGTACCTGAGCAGGCCTCTGTATCCAGGACCATGCGTAGGGATCTAGTCCAGGAAACCACCTCCAAGAAAAAGGGAGAGCATCTCTTCCAGGGCATACCTCAGACCTTGTACTCTGGAAACATTTGGTTTTCCATCCCTAGTGCAGGTTGAACATTGTCAGCTGAAAACATCTCCAGTAGCAATAAGCAGCAGAACAAAGGCAAATTGAAGCTAATTGAACTGGGTACTTACTACACATGCCTGTCTAGACACACTTCATTCTCTAGCACACATCCACAGAGAACCACAGTGTGCTTCTGCTTTGCCTCCATTTCCATGTATGATTGGCCCACCTGTATGGTACCTTAAGATCCTGGTACAGGCATTTAATATTTTTCTTGGCTGGCTAATTTGCAAAGTATTTCACTTTGAAGGCGAATGTTCTCTCCTACCTTTAGCAAGTCTCAGTGCAATGTTCTTTCCACTTTATTTTCTTGTACACAGTTGTGTTTTACAGCAACCTCAGGATTAATGTTCACTTGTCTTTAATGCGCACACTACCTTGCTAGAAATAAAATTCCTGATTTTCTACTCCTCAATATTTTATGCTGGTGATCCTGCAAGATCTATAAACTATTTAGCTGTTACCTGACAGTAACAGTACCTATATATAGGCAAAATAGTTTTTCCGCTGTTTGCATTGCATTTTCAGCTAGCTCATTTGACTGTACAAAGTAAAGGCTTAACAGCATGTGCTTCAAATGACATATTAAAAAGTATTGCCACAGTTGCTTAGTTCTATAGATATCATGATATAACCATATGCCTTCTCTGAGTTCAGAATTGTAATTCCCAGGAGAACAACAAAATTCTTTAGTTTGGAGCCTGTCAACAGAGAAAGACTCCAACTGTCAAAACTGAAATAAACAGAGGAAAATGAATCATAAAAAGCATTTTAGATTTCTGATTGCTTTTGGCCCAAAAGGATCTTTTGAATCAAAACGAAATGGTTATTGTACTATTGCTCAATTAAAAACAATTAAGCCTTTGCGCATTGCACTGAATATCACTATCATAAACCTCTGAAATTCCCAATTACTCACTGTGGTATTCCAGATGAGTTAATAAAGGATAAATGGTGCACAATCTCCGAGTGACTCAACCCGAAGATTCTCTTGGAAACACACATCCAGTAAAACCTTTTGAGAAATGCAGCATTTTATCATACTAATAGATCCCTTCCAACTCAAGAAAATCAGAGACTATCATTGGTTGACACTGTCCTTGTAATATTACTGATCATCTCTGCTCCTGTGTCCTAGCGTACCAAATGTACTCAAAACTAAAAGTAATCAGAATGCAAAAAAAGTTTTGCACAGGCAAATGAATCATAGAATCATAGAATCATTTAGGTTGGAAGAGACCCCTGGGATCATCAAGTCCAACCATCAGCCCTACTCTACAAGTTCTCCCCTACACTAGATCCCTCAACACCACATCTAATCGACTCTTAAACACCGTCAGGGATGGGGACTCCACCACCTCCCTGGGCAGCTGATTCCACTGACTGACCACTCTCTCTGTGAAAAATTTTTTCCTAATATCCAGCCTAACCCTACCCTGCTGCAGCTTGCAGCCATTCCCTCTTGTCCTGTTGCTCATTGCCCGTGAGAAGAGACCAGCACCAATCTCTCTACACTGCCCTTTCAAGCAGTTGTAGAGAGTGATGAGGTCTCCCCTCAGCCTCCTCTTCCTCAAACTAAACAACCCCAACTCCCTCAATCGATCCTCATAAGCCTTGTTCTCCAGGCCTCTCACCAGCTTTGTTGCCCTCCTCTGTACTCGCTCCAGCACCTCGATATCTCTCTTGTGCTGAGGTGTCCAGAACTGGACACAGTTGAAGGATGAAGGATGAAGGATGAAGGATGATAAATATTATCAAGACAGAACCTGTCAGTAGAACAGCATTAAAATGTGGTGATATAATGTTTAAACAATAAATTGTGCAAATGGTTTATCTGAATATATCTCTGGTCTTGGTGAAAAAAGGAAAAGTGAGGTACATTACCAGATGTCTAAAAGTTCCCATTTGTTTTTATTACAATAGAGTTAAATATAATTATATTAGTCATTTTGCTGCCCATTTTCAGGTAGCCTAATACAAATATCAGGATAAAGGCTGATTTCTATATACTGAAGGCCTATGAATAACTGTAATCTCAGTGGAATAGAAAACTACAGTTAAATATTGTGAACAAAACCATTTCCTTTCATCCAAAAAAAAAAGGGTATGCATAGGGAACTCCATGATGGTTAAGAAACCATTATTTCCATTCCATCTTGTATCTTTCTCACAACCAAGACCTTATGGAGGGCTCTTTAGCTTCTCTTTAGCTAGTAACCCTCCTTACATTTTTCTTCATTTTGCTTCCTGTGCACTGTGTTCAGTAAAGCCTTCTCTAGTGTTGCTTACATGTTTTAACAGAGACTATTGCATTTATTCAGAAGAAGGGAACTACTTTTTGCTATGGATCCACAATTTGGGGCTGTCAGAAGCAGCCTCAGCCTTCATTTAGAAATTCTGAAAATATATCTAGTTGCCACTGGTGATTTGCTGACAGCCAAAGGGCTGGCAGGGATTAAAACACAGCAAAAGGGTGATAACACTTGAGCAAGCAGGTTGAGGGATGCTCTCAGGTCGAAGCTTCTAAAAGCATCGAGACAGTAGAAGTTCCTTTTCCAAGCCTTCTCTCCTGCCTTTAACAATTATTTACAGTGAGAAATTGAAAGTAGAACATATCCTCCCTAAAAACAGATAATATTTTTTGTTCTGAGATGCAACAGCAGAATATGGTAGAGCTTGATGAGGAGCTCACGAAATGTCACTGACACAGGAACATAAAGACTCTCTCTTCATTATTACCTGTGCTGGCTGTACCCCTGTTCAAATTGGAAACCTTGGTCTCATCATGGGTGCAGTCTTAAGCACGACTGTAGTACCACAAAACGTTATATCCAGGGAAACATCACACCAAACTGCACACATCTGCCCTGCACATCTGTTGACTGTCAGGTGTGGCATTGCTGCTTCCTTGGCCACTTGCTCACTCTGTTCTGGTTGCTTATCTGGTACTGTTCACCTGGTCCCTGCTAGAAATGGACAGTTTCTGCTGTTCCCTGGCTACCTAGTGCTTGATTTTGACCTCTTGTGTCACCAGCCAAACTACAGCATGCCCAGGGTTGTACTTTACATTTTTGGAACTCCATCCCCACATACATCGTTATTGTTCAGCTTTAACCAGGTTATCTACTGAAGAAACTTTCCATCAGAGAAGAGGGAAATGCATTGCAGTCTATGACATTTGGAAACAGAGATTTTATTCCATAGAAGACATTTAACCGATGCTTTCAGTACTAAGGAAAGACTTACTGTGCCAAAAAAAATTATCTTTTTTCCCTAACTGTCTATAATACAGGATACTGTCTCTCCACAAAACCCTATTTTGCTTATATGACTACACAATGGTAACACTATTTCTGAGAAAGGTGGCAGCTTTCTTGGAAGAAATTGCTGGGATTACTTTAGAGATGCAAAACTTCTGCACTCTGAAGAGGATGCTGCTAAGCATGGTAATTTACGTACCTTCTTAAATTCATGGTGCAGTATATTTTTTAAAGAATAAATCTGTATTTTCAAGGCTCATACACAACAAAACACTGAATTTCAGAATCATAGCAATATAAAACTACACAGAAAGAAGCAGCTCCAAAGATATCTCCATAAAGATCTTTAAAACAAATTTTCACCTCACTCACTTTTAGCATTTTTTTTTACCATATGTATGTATTTTATATGGTATTACATCTATCTAGAGAAAACCTATGTGGCAGGCTAACAGAGCATGCATAGCAGGATTTAACAGAAAAAAAACCAAACCAAAACCAAAATAACCAGAATAAATCAAGCCAGGCTGATCTTCTGTACTTATAGTATGCTTTCATCGCCTGGCTATGTGCCTCTATAACTCTGACTAGACATCACATTTAAAATTCTGTGGGAACATCCCTGAATTCCAATGAATGATTAATAGCAAACATGTTTCCTATAGAAGAGATTGATTATTCTTTTCACAGGGAATTTAAAAGCCAGACAAACATCCAGGCACTACAAAGCAGAAACATCAAGACCATGTTTGTGGCTAGTTTCTCTTGAATTCATTTCAAGAGCTCTTTCTATGAGTTTTTCTGGAAAACAGGAATGGTAGTACTAGTACATCACAGGAAGATGTGCTAGATAAAAAGTTTAAGTCTTACAAATATAGCAAATAGTCTGATGTGCAAATATAATTTCTTGATTTTTTTTTGCCACAACAACTCTACAATTGCAGATGTATTTTCTCTTGTAAGAATTCACTGCATTAAATATAATGCATGGCAATAAAAAAAAAAAGGAGGATGCTGGAAGTCATCAAGTGGAAAGTAAATCCTCTATTGTATCTGCAAAGCAGGTACTGCAGGTTCAACAGCTCTCAGGTGTATTCTGTTCCTGCTGGGTTTACAGTGCATCTCCTATTTACTTTACAGTACCCTCAGTTAAAGAAAATTTTAAAAAAGTCAAGACGATCACAAACGGGGCAAATCTCTGTATCAATAACAATTATCAATACCAGATTTTAAGGATGCATTCACCAAATTTCTAAAATACACGTCTAATAAAAATTAGCAGGCATTTACACCCCAAGTTTATAGTCAACATAAAATACTAGAAAAACATCTTAAAATTTGTATCTCTGTTTCCTTAGGAATTTATGGAATTTGCAACTATTAAAATACATAGTTAAACCAAAGTGCAAGCCATAAACAATGATGAGAAATTTTCAGTTCCCTTGGGCCTGTACAATTTCACTGGTTACCTATGCACTAAATATCATTCACAGAACACAGGATATACTATATTATGAGGATCAGCATTAAGACAACAACTAAACTTGTCTTTCTTCACTCTTAGAGAATCTCATGCAGAATCATTTCAATAATAATCTCTTCTGATTTAGAAAGCACAGGAGGGCTCCTCCCATAAACAAAGCACAAGCATTAGTCAAGACTAGATTCATTGATATCTTTTGCATTTACTC
>VZTM01009192.1:859-21414 GCA_013400555.1 Jacana jacana
TACCCTATGGATGAATGCTGAAGTATGGGAGAAACTCAACTGGGTGAAATTCAACATAGGTTCAAGTATGCATATACTGCACTGTGTGCCAAGGATTCACACCTATCAGACAAGATGAAAAAGAGTAGTCTAAGAGCTATCAGTATGATCCTTGTCACAAACCACCAGATGCTACTCACAGTCTTCCTAAATGTTTCTTCACAATGATTAAGCTCAACATTTTGTCTTGAAAAAAATCTCTGTTTCAGATGTTTTTCCCTACAACGTAGAGATATCTAAAGCAAGTGACACTTAGAATTCTAAGACCTGAAATTATTGCCATATTTTATTCCTCTGTGGAGATTTCAGGATTCTCAGATTTATTGATTCTCGTTCACAAGTACAGTTCTGGTATCAAAAGGGAGCACGGGGTTAAGAAGGAGCCAAAATAATTCCTTTATGAATAGCAAAGCACATACTTATTTACATTTTTGAACACTGTACTGCAGAGTTATTACATTAATTTTGACTCTTATCTAAATCTTTAATTTCACCATTATTTAGAGCTCAGCAGCTGATTAATTTTTTGACATATAATAATAATAAGGAACTTAAAGTTTGTTTTTAAAATTGCTAATAGGAGAGATCCATAGGTTTCCAAACAAGTTCATTAAAATATTAGAACCCTGAATATTAAGTAGTGTTCAAAATACAAGGTCAAAAAAGAAAATATATGATTTTCTACATTCTAATATGGCTGTTTCTTAGATACCAATAGAAAACTATTCCTTAGTGTCATTAGTAGTAACATTATTTCAGTTGAAAAAATACATTTTTATTTCCAAATAATCTATTTCTGAATGGAGTCAAGTCATACGGAGTAGATAGATGCTAAGGATAAAATGTCTGTCCTGGAAAATCAATATTAAGAATTTGCATGCTAATTGTTCATCTCCTGATTATCACAGAATCCTAGAATCCTTGAATGGTTTGGCTTGGAAAGGACATTTGAGGATCATTTCATCCAACCTTCCTGACCTGGACAGGGCCATCTTTCACTAAAACAGGTTGCTCAAAACCACATCCAACCTGACTTTCAACACTTCCANACCACACCATGACATTTACCCTTCCAATAGGCAAAGCTCAGATCTTGTGAAAGAAAGTACCATACCTAAGTCATATCATCTTATACCAGATCTGCAGTGTGTCATTAGGGAATCTCCAAGTAGTGTAACTGACTAAGGAACATGGCTGCTACTGATGTTTTAAAGGCCCTGTATTCCTTAGAGCAACTGTATACCTTTGAAGACTCCAGTTCATGTACTTGCTATTTTGTGTTAGGAAACATTTTATCGTGGAGACTGCAACAACAGTCCTGGGAGAATGCATTAAAATTCCAATAGTGTCTTCAAAACACTAAGTGTTTTAAGTACTAGATCATTTATTCAAATTCAGATAGGTTTCTAAAATAAATTAATAGAAGATAAAGTTTATTGAGTGATTTCAGCTACAATACTAAAATGAACTCTCGTCCTACTGATTGTACCTCTTGACATTTCTTCTTCAGCGTGCAGTGCTGAATTTTCAATACCCTATGGATGAATGCTGAAGTATGGGAGAAACTCAACTGGGTGAAATTCAACATAGGTTCAAGTATGCATATACTGCACTGTGTGCCAAGGATTCACACCTATCAGACAAGATGAAAAAGAGTAGTCTAAGAGCTATCAGTATGATCCTTGTCACAAACCACCAGATGCTACTCACAGTCTTCCTAAATGTTTCTTCACAATGATTAAGCTCAACATTTTGTCTTGAAAAAAATCTCTGTTTCAGATGTTTTTCCCTACAACGTAGAGATATCTAAAGCAAGTGACACTTAGAATTCTAAGACCTGAAATTATTGCCATATTTTATTCCTCTGTGGAGATTTCAGGATTCTCAGATTTATTGATTCTCGTTCACAAGTACAGTTCTGGTATCAAAAGGGAGCACGGGGTTAAGAAGGAGCCAAAATAATTCCTTTATGAATAGCAAAGCACATACTTATTTACATTTTTGAACACTGTACTGCAGAGTTATTACATTAATTTTGACTCTTATCTAAATCTTTAATTTCACCATTATTTAGAGCTCAGCAGCTGATTAATTTTTTGACATATAATAATAATAAGGAACTTAAAGTTTGTTTTTAAAATTGCTAATAGGAGAGATCCATAGGTTTCCAAACAAGTTCATTAAAATATTAGANCCCTTTCTGCTCAAAACCACATCCAACCTGACTTTCAACACTTCCAAGGATGGTGCATCCAGAACTTCTCTGGTTGGTTGTTCTACCCGTACAGTCACTCCATCACAAACGCCACTAGATTAGTCAGGTATGATGAAGCCGTGTCGGCTGCCTCTAATCACCTTCCTGTTTTTCACAGGCCTTGACATAGCTTTTAGTAAGATCTATTCCATGGTCTTACCAGGCACAGAGTCAGTAGCTATCAGGGTACTCATTTTTAACCATTTCAAAAGTGGGCATGATGTTCCCTTTTTCAAGTCACAGGAGACTTTGTCTGACTGGCACAATTTTTCAAATATGATTGAGAGTGGTTTGCAACTACACCAGCAAATTCCCTCAGGATCCTGAGATGCATCTTATTGGGTCCCATGGACATATGTATGTTCAGGTTCCTCGAATGGTCTTGAATCTGACCTTCTCTTGTGATGGGAGAGACTTCATTCCCCCAGTCCTTGCTTTGATATTCAGGGGTTCAATGAATCTGGAAAGAGAGATTACTATGGGAAATGGAGGCAAAAAAATATGTAATTATGTAATGTAATGGTAGAATATGTGCAAGTTAAAGTAGCGGTTTATGGGAATAACGATGTTTTATAGACTTCATGTCATGTTATTAACTTCTGTGTTTTTAACTGCTAGTTGGTGCTACCATCATCTTTGTCAGCCTTTGACATGAAGTTATGTTTTAGAGTGTAATCCAAACAAGCACTTCATAAAACAGAGCTGTCCTCTGGCTGCAATGAAATAAGACCATAGTTATCAGCTTGATTTGAATGCAGACCAGTGATGATTTTTTCTTCTTTTTTACCACATTCTTTGATGGAAGCTTACATAGAAGATACACTCTGATCCTTATTCACAAGAAATAGTATTCTTACTTCAATAAGACCACTAGCAGGTGAAGATAATATTCAGTAAGATAAAGGGAATCAACACATCTTCTTTAGAACAGTTTGTCTTGGAAGAATTTGCTTTCTCGACCCCTGCATCTGCAGAGTGTTTGTTCAATATATTTGAAATAGGTGTGTTAAGAGCTACATGTATTTTAAGAATGGCTAACATTTACTTTGTTGAACTACCACAATGACTATATGAGCAAATACAACAATTTTTATTTTGGTCCCTATAATCTTTAAAAATCCTATCCTCGCAAAATTGTTAATAATGGCATACTTTCACAGAAGTGTATCAAAGAAAGAATTACACTGTGGATGTACGTTATTTTCTGTATTTCAGTTTCTCTGGATGTAAAGTAACAGAGCATATGTTCAGGGAAAATTAGATTTGCATGCCTTTACACCAGAACAAAATATTCTTAAAATAAAATCATATTATATAGAACTGCTTTATTCCAACATGTGATTTTATTTAAGATATCTTTTATTGTATTAGGATGATCTTCACTTACATGAAAGTTAGCTTTCACTCTTTTTATAGTTACCTAATAATACAATTATCATAAACAATTTTTAAAGTACAGGCAAATTATAAAGATTCAGTGTGAAATCTAAAGAGTGTTTTTATTTGTGTCATATCTCAGTACATCAAAATTTCTCTATCCTGGAACTGTCCGCTACTGAAGAAAATTTGGCATATACATGCACAAAATTATGTGAATCATTACAGACTTACAGAAAAGAACTGTACAAAATCAGCTTTGTTCTGAACCATTGGGAAAATTTTTAGTGTTAAACAGCCCTGAAAATTTCCCATTCCTTACCTGTCATGAGACGGCTTAGTGGCTGCACATTAAGACACTGATCCAAACATCTGTAAAGACACAGAACTTGCAAACTGCATTTGTGTTTTTTTATTGTTAGGGATGGGAGAACACACAACAATTTATTGTCATTTAGATAATTATTCTGTCACCTAGTTACCCCTCCTCACCCAGGAGCGGGAATCTGGAAAAAAAAAGAAGGAAAACCAGAGGTTGAAATATAAACATAGAATCATAGAATAGCTTAGGTCAGAAGACACCTTAAAGATCATCTCGTTCCAACCCCTCTGCCTCAGGCAGGCACACCTCCCACTAGACCAGGTTGCCCAGAAAACAATTTAGTCTGGTCTTGAACACTTCTAGGAATGAAACCTCAACAGTTTCTCTGAACAATCTGTTCCAGTGTGTCACTACCCTCATTGTGAAAAATTTTGTCCTGACATATAATCTAAATCCACTCTCTTCCAGTTTGTAGCCATTATCCTTTGTTGTGTGCCATTGTAAAAACTCCTTCTCCAGCATCCTTGTGGTCCCCTTCAGATACTGGAAGGGTCCTGTAAGGTCTTCCCAGAGCCTTCTCTTCTCCAGGCTGCACATCAATTACCTCAGCCTGTCTTAATAGGAGAAGTGCTCCAGCCTCTGATCATCTTTGTGGCCCTTCTCTGGACCCACTCCAACAGGTCCATGTCCTTCTTCTGCTGAAGTCTCCAAAGTCTCCAAAGCTGGACCTAGTGCTCCAGGTTGGGTCTTACAAGATCAGAGAATAGGGGCAGAATCAGCTCCCTTACCTCACTGGCCACACTTCTTTTGATGCAGTCCAGAACACCATTGGCCTTGAGAGCTGCAAGCATGCAACATGAGCATGGTTGGCTCATGTTGAGCTTCTCATAAACAAGCACCTCCAGGTCATTCTCCTCATGGCTGTTCTCAATCCATTCCCTGCCCAGCCCGCATTTGTGCTCGGGGTTGCCATGACCCAAGTGCAGGACCATTCACTTGGTCTTATTGAACCTCATGTGGTTAGCATGGGCCCACCTCTCAAACCTGCCCAAGTCCTTCTGGATGGCATCCCTCCCCTCCAGCATGTCAACCACACCACGTAGATTGGTGTCATCGGCAAACTTTCTGAGGGTGCACTCAATCCCATTGTCCATGTCACTGACCAAGATTTAAACTGATTCCTGAGGTCTCATTACTGATTCCTACTTGGACATCAAACCATTGACCTTAACTCTGCATGTAGCATACTAAAGAACCAATATTGATCCTGATACCAATAAAATATACTAGGATTATAATCATCCATTGATGCCAGTCAAAAGATATGCACTCCCAGAAGTGGATATCAAATGTCAGACACTGTGAGCACTATGGCTTCAGGGGGAAGGATTACAGCACCGGGGACAAGAAATTCTCAGGATTGCAACCATCAAGGAAGAGAGAGAACTCCTCAGCAGACTGTCCAATTTATATTGAATGTAATGTTCATGGTATGAAATAATCCTGGTGGCCAGCTTGGGTCAGGTGCCAGGGTCTCTCTCCTCCTCATCCCTGCATCTGGCTAGCTCAGAAACACCAAAACCATGAAACCAGCATATCATAGCTGGCTATGAAATAAATATTTTCACAGATTCAGATACTAGAGTCTTCTAAAAGTGAACATTTCCCAAGCATTAGGAGAGGCTTTACTGCAACGTGAAATTACTGAAAGAAAATCAGTCCTGTGTTGGTCAAGCCAGGACATATATGCATTAGTACCGCTCTATTTTTTCCCCATCTTCTTATTAGTATTTTAAGAATATCATAGCTTAGGCTGTGCTATAGCTTAAGCTGTGGTCTAGAAACTGTTTGGAATTTGGAAATGAATGTATAAAAATATGCTTGCAGTAAATCTCTTTGGCTGCATTACTCTGTCCAATTACAAGCCTTTGCACATTTAGTCCTATTTGGCAGATACTCGGGGACATAATGAATAGGACACTTCCAGGTTTGCTTCTAGTATGTTCTCCCAAGAAGTCTAGAAAATTAAAAGCCAGCAGCAGCACTTGTTCTTAGAAAGTGACTACCAACAAGGTTCAGTCCTGAGGCTGACCGTTTTTATGTCCTTACTCTGTACAATATGGTGATGGATCTTGCTTATTGGGAAAGTTCCCCAGCCTGAGCCACACAAAGGAATTGCTGGCAGGATGATAAGGTCCCATGATTAACAGTAGAGATGATGCAGTTACAGTACTCAGGACCATTTCCACTCACTACTTCATTTACTAATATAGACAAGAGGAGCATTTATCCCTCCATTTATTGTGCCAAATGCATGCTTGTTTCAGCAATACTGTGCCTGAAAAAAGGAACTTTCCTTGTATAAGACAGAAACTAATGCCCTGTCATATTTTTTATTAAAAGATATTAGGTAAATTGCCAGCACTGGAAACCGAAAAGTCTTTAGCTCCATGGAGGCCCAGAAAATAAATGAGACCATGGAATGGCAGCCACAGCACCACCACATGCTCCTGGCATTCATCTTTCCCAGACAGCCCATCGTTCCTTATTTACATATGAGATGTTTCACTTCTAGGCATGATATTAGCCAGCCTAACCTATGTCAATACAAGATATAAAACATTGGAGGCATCTGGGTTATTCCTAGGATGTGTGTTTCCACCAGGGATATGGGCAATTTAGTACTTATCTCCTGGTTCTTTCCTACTGCTACACTCTAGTCACATAGCAGGTTCTATCACTACTGTGCGTTGGCGTACCTACACACATGTTTCCACACAGTCTTTCTCCCATGTGATACATACTTGCTCAAGAGGAATCTAGCAACTGATGTTACTTGTGAGCATCCTTGATGGGGAAACAAGGCACAAGGACAATCTGGAAATCTGCACTGGTCAAGGAAAAGAAGAGACATGCTTGGTACTGATCAAACCATAAGAAAAAAAGAAAATATCTAGTAATTCATAATCATCAAGTTTTGTTTCTAGTTTTCTCATGAAGGAGCTGAGCTGGAGAAGAATATTCTTGAAATATGGGTAGTTAGTTGTTCTCTCGTTCCTGTTCTGGTAATCTGAAAAGAACTCATAAAGTTGTCTCTAAAGCACAGACCTGACCTTTTGAAGACCTCAGAAAAATTGGAGGGAGAAAGTTTTTAATCAAACAGAAGGTCTTATAATGACCCTGCTGAAGTGATTATACGATGAGATGAAGTTTGGAGCAGGATGAAGCATAAAGGTCTTGACAGAGATAGCACAAAGGCTCATGAGGTAGTTAAAATGCTGGAAGATGTCGCATCCTGCTGAACTCCAGATGCTACCAGGGTACTTCGACTCTCTTTCCATTTTGCTGTTTCAGGAATGAGAGGCAAATACAGACCAAGTATTTTTTCAAAATTCTCTCAGTTTAATATGAAAAGAAGGGGCAGGATATATCTGAGGTTAAGATCCAAAATTCACATCCCTCACTAAAAATTCCTTTCTAATTTATCTTTTAGGAACAGGAAATATACAAAAGAAGCCTTTTTTGGGTGTTGTTTTTTTTTTCCTTCTTTGTCCATTAAAGAACAAATTCTAGAATGGCATTGTTATTCTAATAGACTCCATTTTTCTACTTCTCCGACCTTGAGAAATGCTGGTTTAGGTGGGTTTTTTTTGTTTGGTTTGGTTTTTTTTTTGAGGGAGGGGGGGAGTTGAGGGGAGAGAAGATCCTGAGGATACAATATATATATAGCTGTACACAAGACTGTTTTGCTATTGGTTGTTTGGTTTTTGATTGGGGTTTTGGTTTGGGGGCTTATTTTAAAGATGTGTCATTCTATATAAGCATTGTAGTTTAATCCCAGATGAGAATTAAGCACCATAGATCTGCTTTCCCATTCCTCTTGGGCTGGGATGGGGGGAAGAGAACTGGAAGGTTATAACTCATGGACTGAGATAAGAACAGTTTAATAATTGAACAAAAAAAAAAAACACATTAAAAATAAATTATTATTGTTGTTATTACTGATAGTAATAACAATAAAAATAATTTTAAAAAATAATTAAAAGGAAGATAACAAAGAGGGAGAAATAAAACACAAGAAACACAAATGATGCACATGAAAACAGTTGCTCACCACCAACCGATCAATGCCCAGCCGGTCCTCAGTCAGTGACCCCCTTGAGAACCTTAACCCTAATTTTATTGCTGAGCATGACATCATATGGTATGGAATATCCATCCCTTGGGTCAGTTAGGGTCAGCTGTCCTGGCTCTGTCTCCTCCCAGCTTTTTGTGCTCTCCCAGTCTACTTGCTGGCAGGGTTGTGTGTTGAGCAGAAAAGGTCTTGATTCTGTGTAAGCACTGCTCAGCAGCATCTAAAACATCCCTGCTTAGTTATTAAATACTTTTTCCAGTACAAATCCTAAGCATAGCCTCATACTAGCTACTGCAAAGAAAATTAACTTTATCCCAGCCAAAACCAGCACAATAAGTATGTGAGTGACGAAGAAGAAACATTAAGATGGTGTGGTGCAGTTTTCTCGACTCCTTTCTCCTGCTTTCTTTTAAACATACAGCAGGGAGAAGTAACATTACTGTAATTTTATTAGAGAAAGGTAAAGATTGTCTTCAAAATCATATTACCTAATAAAGAGTATACAATCCCCAGGCTGAGGATTGAGATATAATAAAAAGAGAGTAGTAACTTTATATAAAATTATAACTGAGAACTGCAAACAAAATACAATGACTAAGAAGGGAATCATCATTTGAGGGAGCTATCTGTTCAACAGAGTTACAGCAGATTCCAAAAAAAAAATTCATACTGCACCAATAAGACAAATTAACATTCAAGTTTCTTAATTCTCTTAATTCTAGAATATGTAGTCTGTCCATTGGACAGTCTAGTGTGGGGGCTCATGCTTTGACAATCCCAAGTCACCTCTCACTAGGAATGTATTAGCCCTAAACAGACACAGTGAAAGCCGTCTGATAAAACCCCTTCCAGAGCACCCAGAATCCTTAGCCGTTCCTGCTACAGACCCTGGAGGTGCCCAGAGGCTCTGTCGGGACAGCTCTTTTCAGTGCTGCTAGTGCTGCTATTCAGGGCACACAGTGCTCCAGTGACTATGTGGTATCCATGCTGAAAGAGTTTGTTACAATTTGATACTTCCTTTTTTCTCTAAATTGGTCTCTGAAGATTTTACATGATACTGAATTTATGAAAGCCCATGGAAGTCTCCTAAAGGACATTAGCAGGTTTATTACTTTTATATATCAGAGATTATTACTGAGCTCTCTAATTAATTAGATTCTCTAGTCCAGCATGACAGTTTATTGTTATAATCTGTAATGCATAATGGAAAAACATATTTTATTCTCAAACACAGTAGATATAACTTCTAATGTAACATCCTGGTCAGTCCAACTCAGATGAGCTGAACTGAATATATAACAGAGTATGTCTGAAAAGCTTTGGTAATCCAGTTGAGTAATGGTATTAGAAGAAAAACAGTGTTCAGGAATGCTTTTCCTACAGAATGCTAGAAATCCTCAGGAACTGAAATTTGAAAAACAGTTTCTAAAAACTGGATGATTTAGGGAAAAAAAAAAAATATCAAATCTGGTCAGGACCTGGTGGGTATGACTGATCTGTCTTTTTGTCTAATATATACTGGTGAAAAAGACAGGATTATCTGAAAAAAAAATTCACTAATGAGAAGTTGGACAAAGCAAGTGGGAAAAGATACCAAAGGGCTGTTTACGTCATTTGAAGCCAATGATTTTCTAAAAGCAGTTTCATGCAAAGACAAAATTGTGGCATTAGCTACAAAATGCATTAGGAGGGTGACTCCAGTGCAAGGAAGTACAAAGGCTGTTAAGCAAACCTCAAGTCAGGAAAACCTGGCACAGACTGCCATGCTACTGAGTTATGTGTGCTTCTGGTATCTACGATAATATATTTTGAACTAGCTTGGCCTTTTCATAGGCTGTGTATTTACGACATTTAAGCAGACCCCAAAAGAGAAATGCATAACAAAGGAGGCAGAACAGGGAGTCTGCAGGATGCACAAACTGTAACATAATACAAACCAGAGCAACGTTCAGGATAAGGAAAATCTCAGTCCATGAAATGGATATCTATTCTGAAAATATAAAGTACCAAAAAGCAAAAGGGTTATTAATAATAACACACATGAGGCAAATGAGAGAAGAACAGGAAGGATAGTTCCACAGCGTAAGGACAAGGTTTTGAGCACTTCTGTCCTATTTCAAATATGCTTCTGGATGTATAGGAGGAAATACTGCTGACTTCATCTTTCTTTATGGAAACCCACACAGAAGGTTGGAGACTCTTGTTTGTTTTAGTTGGATTATTTGTTTGTTCATTTGAGTTTTTTGATTCTTTCCTACAATACAGAATAAGGCAATGGAGAGCATTGGGGCAAATCTAACTATATCATTAGCTTACAAGCAGATATCCCATAACATTCGGAACTGACACTGGAAATAAGTAAAAAGCATTTTTGAGAAATTTAGTCCATGCAATGATATAAAAATTGTTTGTATGGAAAGGTTAGCTATAAGATTGGCCTATATTGTAACATATTCTTGGAGTAGAAGTTCCAGGAGAAAATAAAACATTAAAATCAGTGTACTCAGTAAGAATCCTGGACGAGATTTTCATGTAAAGAAATCTCAGTTCAAAAGAAGCTGATATTCAATTTACATAATTTGGCTATCTGAATTGTATGTCAGCTCATCATTCTGAAATCAATAATGGTATATGGATGATTCACTTCACCCTAAAGTGGGTGTATAATATTGGAAAAATAAAGTATTAATATAATAACTAAAGTTATTCTAACTATCTTCATGTTAGTCAATCAATTTTTGAATTGTAATATTCTGTAAGGTTAATTATAATGAAAATTGCTTGCAAGGCATTGATATGAAACAAGTTTTCTACGTAAACACTATCAGCAGTAAGTCCAAAAACCAAGGTAGGATTGTAGCATGTACCATAAATAGCTGGAAATGAGAAGATGGAAGAGTCTTCAAAATAAATTAATTTTATGATTGCAGAAGATAATTGATTTGGATACGCAGATGACTAAATAGAAAGAACAAAACACAGTGGTGATGGAAAAACACTTCAATGTTTTCATAGAAGATGCATCACCTAAAATTTTCCTTATTCAACGTATTAGACTTGTTTTTGACTACAGACAGATCAGATAGATCAAAACAATCAGCCAGCTAATTATTTTAAGTGCAATATGGAAGATCATGCTTCATGATTCTTTCTAGAGGAAAAATCAGTCTGGTAAGTATTTTTTGCAAGAAATGCTCTAGGAAAAAGGTGTACTCTGCACTGAAAGACTTATTTGGGCTGATGTCAGTGTGATTTTTTTTTTTATTTTTTTTTTTGTAATAGAACAACACAAAGGAAAAATATGTAAGAGGAATTAGAAATTTAGAGAATGCAACCTGAAATGAGTTCTCAGTATAGTGCCAGTCAGGTTTGAAAGAATGAATTGCTTTAGTCACTTATTTGAAAAAGCAGACATCAATTCTGACCTAAACAAACTTAGAGTGCTAAAGGAGTTTATAGCACAAATCTCCAAAGGAGAACTAGGCACTACATTGTGTAAAACCCTTGTTAAAGCTTGTGACATTCATGTACCTTAAAAATAGCATTTACAAATAAAGGCCACCTGGAGGAGAGTCAAGTGACACATCTTGGCAGATAACACTTACTTGATGTGATCTTGTATGATGTGGACATTCGGTAACAGCTATGGGCCATATGTTCCCTTCAGCTGGGCCCTGCCATTCTGCAGAATCTCACAGGAGTTATTCAGCCAGCTGGCTGCTCTGTAGTCAACATGCACAGGCAGGCTTGACACCAGAACCTCAGTGCCATGAATGTCATGTCTGCCCGATGTGCAGACATACAGCTTGAACAAAGAATATGATCCACTCCAGCAGGAGAAACCACAGTCGAATCAGTCAGTGCCTTGGTGCCCAGCAAAGCCTTCCTGACGCCATAGGACCTCCTGACAGAGAACGGTGTGAGACCATCTGTGCCTGTCTGCCTCAAGGCAATCTCCATTAGAACTACAAACACTATGGTCTATGGTTCACTTTCTTTTACTGTAACAGCAGCTAAAAATAGATCCAGTTTTCCTCTCTCCTCCTTTGCTGATTCATCCCTATTCTCCAACCCTCTTCTCCCCATCCCCTGGAGGAGTTCTGGAGGGACAAGCAGTGTTTGCAGTGTCATTTTTGTGAGTAGCATGGCTTCTTTTTCCTCATGCAGACACAATCAGAGGTGATCATATGCATTGCCATGTGTGGAGTCCTGATATAATGTGTCTATATGTGACTGCATATACATATTAGAAGTACCGTACTTGAGTTTAGAAACCTAATATCCTTTTAGGACTTAGAATATCAGGCAAACAAGTATATTTTGTCACATCACACACATACTGGACCTGGCTCAGGCTAGCCAGCTCAGAATATGTTTTGTTCTTCCTTCATAAATCCACTTAAGACATACTGCAAGACATATGCTTTCAGTGGTAAACACAGTACCTTTAGAAAAGTATTTAAAGACTTGTTAAGAAAAATCTTACTTAGTTTCGCTATATTTCTCCACTGATGAGGACGTTATACATCAGGCAGTACTCCAGAAGATAATAATAGAGGAGAGGAATAAAGGACAGATCTGAAAACCACTAAACTTTGAAGGATCTTCAAAGATGAGAATGAATTTTTATGGAGCCTTTGAGGAAAAGCTCTTGGTGTGAATGAAGCAATAAAGAAATATGAGTTAAAGCTTGTCCAAACAGGATTCTATTGAAAAAATCCCAGAGAGTGTCATCATCTTTAGACTGCACAGTAGTAGACATTCAAAAGTAAGGAAAAAAGGAACTGTGTTTATATTATAAAATATAATCCATATATTTAATTAATTATATATAGTGTATATTATATAACATATAATATATATATATATATTTAATAATATAAACTAGTATTTTTTTTCTTTAAATTAGATGTATTTATTGTAGGAAAACTAGTACAATGTTTAAAATAGTGAGAACATCATATGACTTAACACCTGTCCTCCTTCAGTTATTGGGAAATACATTGTCTTACTCCCTTTAATGCTATAAAGAAGTTGTTTAGCAACAGAATAATATACCATAAATAAATATGGCATTGTGAGGGCCCAATTTTTAATATTTTATAACAGTTATTCTAAGTATTCTGCTTTACTGTACCTTACGTTTTCCTTGGTTTTAATCATCTCATGATAAACTACTCACAGAACTCCCACTGAGATTCTATTCATTTCATTAGAAATGCCATCTATGAAGTAGCATGGAATCTGTCCAAAAATTAATAAGCCTAAACCAAACATAATCTGTTCCATATCTACTCAATACTTTGAAGAGCTTTGCTAGTTCATACAACAGTACGATTACTGTGCCTCCCAAGACAGAAAGGTCAAAGACATACTGATGTATCTCACTCATTGTTGCAGCTGAACACATAATGTCAAGGACAGATTTGTACAAAAAGGCTTGGGAAAGGAAGTAAAATTATCCCAAAGGTGTAACACGGGCATCACTCCTTAATTAATATTTCTTTGCAAATAATGGAAAAAACTTCAAAATAAGAGAAATAACTTCAAAACTTTGAACCTGAAAGGGGTAAGTACAAAAAAAAAAAAGGAATCACAATAATATATGTATTATTTGAGAAATGAGAAATAAATAGAAATGACAGTGAAATCTTTTGTTCAGATTTTTAACTTCCTAACCTACTTTGTAATGTAAAGCACAACATTGCAAAAGCCATAGCAATAAGCTCTACAATCCCCTCAATTGTCACAATGGCAATGCAAAGAAATTTCCAAACATTTTTCCTTTACTCTTAAAGCATTTCTTGTATTAAGGTAAAACTTTGCACAGAATGATATGTGAAATCAAGATATTTCTCAATGTATTTTGTTATCAGTAGTGTGCCTAATCATAAGGACACATCATCAAAAGGTGGGGGGGCTTAATATCACATCACGTTTACTATATCATGATGTCACCTAAAAGCCAGTGCTATAGACTGGATTCCTTTTTGCTAGCATCCGGACCACACATTAAAAATCCTTGAATTAAGAGGATCACAAAAGGTTTTTTCCTATTTCATTACTACTGGTTTTTAAACTCCAAACTTTTTCTCAGTCTTTATTGGGATGAAAGTATTTGTTAAGTGGTGTAAGAGTGTAGCCACCTCCTCTGTCTGCTCTAGCCCAGGACCTCTCCAGCCTGGCTGCTGGAGCCCACCCCAATGTCCCAGGGACCCAGGATATCTGATGGGATATAGTGAGATGGCTGGAGCTTTTCTGGTTGCAGGTTCAATTGGTAGAGAAGCTGACCGTGTGTCCCAGAGACACAGACACACACAGGGTTATACACAGAGACAAGTGCACACAGACATAAACAATACATTGATATGGCCAGTCCCACAGATTGCTACAGACAAGGTAGTGCCTTCAGCTGCATCCTATAGGACACACTTAAACATAAATACAGACAGCCAGGTGCCCTTCCTCCTCTTCAGCAACTAGAAACAGAAGTTTGCTAGTGCAGGCACACATAAGACACTCTCCAGGTTCACAGCACACAGTCACAGATCCCTCAAGCACCAACATGTCCTTTCTTTCTGCTTGGCACCCCTGCACAGATCCTGTACCCCCTTATCCTCTTCACAGGTCACTACTTGTCAGCACGTCCAGCTTGATGCTCACAAGCAAACAGACTCCAGTCACACACTCCTCCATTGCATACTTTACACTGGCAAGTCTCCCTGAGCATACCAGCACTGACCCCCATGCCTGCCTGGTATCCCAGCCTAAACTCACTATCCCAACCCTACTCACTATCTAGTTCAGCCTAAAGTTTTCTTGTGATTCCATACAGACACCCCATGCACACCAGGACTGGGGAATATACAGACACTAACCCCCTCAGGAGCCAGCAAAAAGCACATGGTCCTGGTTCAGCTGCTGACACAAAGCCCCGCACTTGCCCAGTTATGCTGGTCCCCCCAGTCGCTCATTTTTGGGATGCACACAGTTCCCACTCCGGTGACACCTACTCACTCCACCCACAAGCCAAGGGTGTCCCCACTCCTGGTCTGATTTTAGTAGCTGGCACCAATTTTCACCCATATTAGTACTGGTCTCACCAGTAGCTGGCACTTGTCTTTGCAGTTCATGTACACACATACAGGGCAGAAAGTGATATTGTGCAGGCAACAAATAAGAAAAAAAATAATAAAATTATATAAGATAAGACAGACTGTGGTGATCAGGTGCAGAGCTCAGTCAGGCAAATTTGCTGACTGGTCCTGTTTCACATGGGATCAATGCCTTTCATACGCTTTCTGCCCACCACCCTTTGTTGCTTCCTGCTCCTCTTCCCCTGCAGTCCTCCATGGGTTTGCACAGCTCTGTGATTCCCTCCCAGTGTGTCCAGGGTGTCCTCTAGTTTACAATCTTACCAGTTGCAAAGTCCGTATTGATCTCCCTGGAAGTGGCACCTATGGTTTCTTGAAAGCCCATCAATTAGTGTAAGTGGTGAAGCTTGTTTCTTGCCATTGTCTCCATGTTTGCTTTGTTAGGTCTGTGTCTTGATATATTTGGATTTATAGGTGCCTCCTTTCCCCTTGGTTTCCCAATTGACAAGAATCCCAGTCAGATACCCTTGCCCTCATCAATTATTGTGACTGACCAGGTTTGATTCCCATCACTGCCTCTGTTATCTTTTGTTGATCAAATCTGTATCCCTGGATGTTCTTCCTTATGACTTCCTCCTTCTCTTCTGTTGTGATTTAACCCCTGGGGCGGCTCATCCCCACACAGCCACTCACCGTGGAATGGGGGAAAGAATCAAAAAGGTAACAGTGAGAAAACTTGCAAGTTGAGATTAAGACATCTTAAAAGGTAAAGCAAAAACCATACACACAAGTAAAGCAAAATGAGGAATTCATTCACTTTTTTTCATTGGCAGGCAGGTACTCAGACACCTCCAGGAAAGCAGGGCTTCATCATATGCAATGGTTACTTGGGAAGACAAACACTACAACTCCAAATGTCCCCCCTACCTTCTTTCCCCAGCTTTTATTGCTGAGCATGATGTCATATGGTCTGGGATATCCCTTTGTTCACTTGGGGTCAGTTGTTCCCAGCTGTGTCCCCTCCCAATTTTCTGTGCACCCTCAGCCTGCTCACTGGTGGAGCAGAGTGAGAAGCAGCAAAGTTCTTGACAATGTGCAAGAACTGCTCAGCAATAACTAAAACAGCGTGTTATTAACACTGTTTTCATCACAAATCCATAACACAGCACCATATAAGCTAGTGTGAAGAAATTCAATTCTATTTCATTCTAAATCATCTTATTATTTCGTTGCATTGAAAAAGATCCTTGACCAGACACCTTTAAAGTAGCAGACATTCTCCTTCCAGATAGGCTTACATAAGGTCTTTCAAAAAAAGTCAAATGAGAGACTAATTCAATATCTAGGGAACTTCCCTGAAACATAATAATGGATTCTTGAAAACATTTTAAACAAAGCGCAAGAGAGAAGAGATAAATTCCAGAATGAACAACTATTTGCGACACTTGCCTGATGCATAGGAAATTGCTTCCTTTGAGCTGAGCATGGTAAGGAACCTGGATTATCAGTCTAGAATATTCATACTCCAGGTGAGTTCCCTGAGGCTTGAAGTATCGGAACCTCTGTGCTAAGAGATTTTTACCGTTCTATTTGTTTGGTTTCTTCTTTTTGTATACTCCCACACCCCCCTAATAGTTTACTTTTCTAAAAGGAGCTACTTTACCCCATCCTTCTAAAGTGATAATTTCAAAAGGAAATTCAAAATATGACATTAGACCAGTTTCTTCTCAACTTGCTAAACAAAGAAAACAGAAAAAGCAGTGAGTGAACACAAAATAAATAAAAGTTCTCGGGGGAAAGAAGGCAGAAGCAGTAGACGCAACCTTAGGTCTCTGAGGAAAGGTAGGTGATGGTGAGAAAAGGAAGGACAAAGTGTCTAATGGACAAGTAGCACTAAATGTAATAACATTGTATTTATGTATTTGTAGTGCTTAGGAACAAGAGAAAAATGTAAACTGAAAAATAAATCAATCAATAAATAACCAACATCTCCATTCAGAGATAGCTTGAACTGAGAGGAGCTGGATTCCCAACTCTGTAAACAACACAGTTGAATTATGAGGAAAAAACAAAACAAAACAAAACAAAACAACACAAAAACTTAAGATTAAGCCTTTTTTCCAGGACCCAAAATTCAAGATACTAAGGAAAAGGGCTTGTGGTTCAGTTACTTCAGAAGGAGTGAAATAAATCTGATAAGGTGAATATAGACTTTTTACGTCAACCATTGATGCCAAAGCTCAGAGTGGAAAAAAGTAATTTCTTTTGCACTATATTTTCTATATTGTAAATTAAAGCTTAGTCCTAATAATGTAGATGATTGACTAAAACGTCCAGTCAATAAATATTTGATAATACGCATTCCCTTGATTTTATTTCAAATTAGAAATTTTCTCAAATATTTAGTATAGCAAACATAAAGTAGGAAAAGGGCTGATTCATATTACAAGCAGCCTCTATAGTCATGGCAGACAGGAACCTACAAAGTTTTCTGTGCAATTCCAGAAACCCATCCAGAAACCAATCATCTCTAAAAGTAATTATATATAACTACTTTAATGAGTATACTCTCCATAAACCTCCTCATGACTGTAAACACTAATAAATAGCCAATGCCTTTAGTACTGATTTTTTCTAGTGATAATTAAAGAGAAAAATAAATTCCAAATTGTGTACAGCTATGGATTCCTGATAAAATAGGATACCATTGATTCAGAGACAAAAAAACTACTTACGAACATCCTCTGAGACTCAGCCTTTTCCATTGTATAGTACTTGTACTACTATTTATTCTTTACTTTCTTAATATAAGTAAAGAATTTTTACTGTAGAACAGTAGGACTTAACTGACAGTCACTTTGTGCTTTATCCAGATCTGTTGTATATTGAGCTTGAAAGGAAAAGCGTTCCTATTGCAAAGGACACTTTTTTGCTTCTTCTGCAGAGATGAACATTTATGCTTTTATACGCAACAATGCTCAGTTTGATTTTCTACTGAGGTCTAATGACACCTAATCACTAAATTATAGTCCTGTATTTGCACTGCTGTGTCATCCAAAAAATTACCCCTGCATTATAGTGCCTCAGAGTTACCATAAATACAGACTAAATAACATATTTCTATGCCCAAACTACACAGAAGTAGGGAGAAAAAATGTGAATAAATATAGGGAAGTGTTGCTTCAGTAGAATACTTCCCCATATATGCAGAATAATTCCTTCTGGGCTTAAAGACGATGAGTGAGGCAAAATACATGACACCATTTCACTGGGCCGTTTGCTCTCCCTACTATAACTTGTGAGCTTGTGTGCTCACAATTGCAATCACTGCCTGGACTTCTTAAATAATTCTTGTAGCAAGGAGAAGCATTCAAAACCTTCCTGTTCCTGAGTGGCAACAAAAAAAATCGTTACCATTCCCTCATTCTCTTCTTTTGCTATTAAACCCTTTTCCATTTAGCCCCGAAATCAAGTAACTTTAAAAGACCGTCTAATGTGAATTTCTGAAGCAGAATGTATAGAACTATGTCTACTTGCTGTTCTTCCCTATGAAACTGTGTTCCTGACAACATAAATGAATTGACGTTTCCTAATGAATAAACTTGAACATCTTCTCAAACATCTAATGAGGTTTGGTTTTTTTTCTGAAATGCCTGCTACTCCTTGCACAGCCTATGGTCATTATGGACGGTAAATGCTAAATTTGATTGAACTAAAAATATCAAAGGCTTAGATATTACAAACTTCATGTCAGGTGAGGGTTTATTATTTAAATTTCCAAGCCATTATGTTAGATTAAAATTCTGCAGAGTCTCGGCTCCACAAGGAGTGAAATACATTTTAAATGCATGTATTCAGATTTAGAAAGGAAAGTCCTTTTTTAATATAGATAAAACTTGTATATTATGAAGTTTTTTTCATTTGGAAAGAGGGTTTTTATCTGAAGTAGTGTTGGAAAATAAGTGTATTTTTGTATTTTTATATCACATAGAGGAAAATCCATTGTTTATTTTCAAACGGTAAAAGCAAAACCAAACATGTGAAAGGGATCATTTAGGTTGGAGAACTGCATATCCCAGATGACTGGTAATGAGATTCAACTCAACTACATTTTTTGGTCTGCATTATGTAATCAACAGAAAGTGGATATTGGCAGTACATTCACATCTGTAGTTTCCTCCAGTGAGATCATGGACATGTTGATGGGAAACAGGAGATAAACCTGAAATATTCCATACCTTATAGGCAATGTTCACCCAGCACTACCCTCCAAGTACTTAAAAGACTATATGAAGGCAGGAGAACCAATTCATCCACATAAAAGTGTTATCTTTTTGTCTGTTTACACAATTAGTCACTGGGGCTCTCAAATACCAGGATAGGTGAGGAGAACAGGTCCATCTGCTCAGAGGCAAGAGACTTGAAAGACCTACAAAAACCACTAGGTGATCCAAGAATAACAAGAATCCTTGGCTGAGATATATGTTCTACTACCGACTCCCAAGTATGGATGAATTCCAGAAAATTATCTATTTAACCTTACAAGACTGCACATGTGTTTGGATCCATGTGGCCATGGCACCTGCTCACACAGCTACTCAGGAATAATTTTGTCCATCCTTGGTTATATGTTTGCTATATTTATGCTGCGGCCCACAGTAATAGGAACATCTGAGAAATTTAAATCACATAAACATGAACTCTTCTTTCCAGCCTATTCCACACAAATCTTCAGAAAGTTAGCAATTGCTAAAAATAGTAACCCTTCATCTTGTAATTACTTTGCTCAGTTTACTTTTAGGAAGTTCTGTCTGTTGCATAGTTTAAGTTAAATCATAAGTAAACTAAGATACAAATGACAAGTGCTGGATTTATGCAGTTCAGAACGTTAAGTTTTAACTTTTTGGTATGATTTATTGAGGAAGATTTATGAGTCTATATATGTAATGTCATTGATTATGCAATACTTAATCAATGAAATATTTTCAAGTTCAAGTGTAAATTTTATGTTATAAACAACACATGCTAAAATTTATTTTCTGTATAGCACAGAATTTAAAGGTGGATTTTTTAAGGAAATTAATCACTGTAGTTACCATTTAGATGTTTTACCAAGAAGTTACTTGTCTTAAAGTGTTCTGATTTTTTTTCCAGTCTGGGGCCAGATTACTTTAATTCAATTAAAATATGGCCTACGGCCATACCACCCTGAGAACGCCCGATCTCGTCTGATCTCGGAAGCTAAGCAGGGTCGGGCCCGGTTAGTACTTGGATGGGAGACCGCCTGGGAATACCGGGTGCTGTAGGCTTTTTGCCGGGCCCGATGCGGGGGGG
>VZTM01009193.1:4182-60432 GCA_013400555.1 Jacana jacana
AAAAAAGACGAAATTTCCACACCCTCAAAAAAAAAAAAAAAAAAAAAAAAAAAAAAAAGAAAAAGGAAGAAGAAACATGTAATAGATGTAATAGATAATTTACTAAACCCTAGAGACGACAGAATGTAGAAACATTAATTCAGAGTCTGGTCTATATAGTAACACAGTCCATACTTCATATGTCTGTCATATTCAGCCATTTATCATCTTACCCAGACTTCAGTACTTTCCCATAGAGGGAAAGTACTGAAGATTCCATACGAGGATACTCATGGAGACCCCCAGCACCTCCCTCCCCAGTACCATAAAGTGTGAAACACAAAACAGCCCCCAAGGAAGGAATTCTCTGGGAGGGGAATTTCAGCTGCATTACCTTCCCCACATCACCTCAGGGACTCCCACCCACAGGAGAGGCCAAGCACACTACCAGCACTTCCATCAGAGTCACTTCCCCATTTAATGCTGACTGGAAAGCAAAGAAAAAAAGAGATGGTGGCCTGTGCAGGAGACTGCTGCACAGAAACAGAGCCTTAAAAATTATCTGGGACTCAGAAAATACACAGCTTCCTGAGGCCACAGCATGCATCTTCCTCTGCCTTAATAAGATCCAGAGAAGAGGAGCTAATTCTCACAGGGTCTTTCTCGTGTTTCATCTTTGATGGGTTACTTAGGATAGGTGAGTGGTCCCAAGGCAGGAAACTAAAGACATCTGTTCAGGCTAAATGTGATTAACCATCCACTGTGACTAGTCAGAACTCCTCACTAGTTAGAGCAGAGTGTGAAAAAGAGAGAGGCTTCATCTCTCATTTCCTAACTTCTCCCTTTTCCATTAAAAAAACCCCTAATAATAACAAATGGCCCGGGAAAGGATATGTATTGCGTTGTTCAGAGCACTGCTACCAGCTGCGTGTTACACAGCAGCCTGAAAGACTGGAGGTGACACTAGATGCATCTTTGTTTCTAGAAGGAAAGCTTTTTTTCCAGCCAAGCAAACAGCCTGTGCATTTTTGTAATCCCGGGCAGAGTAGGCATGTGTTACTAATTCTAGAAAAATACTGAGGCATTCAGATGTAATCGTATCTAACAGTGACGGTGCAGCATGTTGATAGACATATAAAACTACCCCAGCAGAGACTCATGCCATTTTCTGCCTTCCTTCCCCCAGTGCAACACCATTACATTTCAGGTCCCAGGAAGCAAAGTGGAAAGGGAATGAGATGATACCAATGTAGGGAAAGCATAGTATCCCAGGGCATATTTTTAATACCTTTAATTTATAGTTTGTGCACCCATTTGGCATATGAGCGCAGCTTAGGACTCATCTCCCCTTCTCATAGCTATGATTGATTTCTGAACATAAAATCAGTCATGAACAACAGATTTCTGTGTAAATATGGTTGTGACTAACTCAATCTAACCCTGCGAGTATCACTTCCAAGATGAATACAAATAACAAAATCTGAAATTGATGTCTTCATTACATCCTTTGTTGTGAAGATCAAAATGTAATTCAGATCCATTGTAAAAGTTGTAATAAATATGCCAGGAAAAAAGAGACTGGAGCTGTTTTGGAAGCAGCTATATGCTGTCTAAATCAGTCTTTTGTGCCCGGGACTCTGACAGAGATAGATAGCGCAGATTTCTTTTCATACAGGAGAAAAACCCTTCAATGTCACTGATTTTATGTCTCTTTTCTATTTTGATCAATGACTGCTGAATTATATATGTGTGCATAGAACGGAACAATAATACATTTTACGTTACTCTGTTGGCAAGCTGCGTGGACATCACTCACATCATAACCTGCCTAATCAAGGTTTAGGTATAATTTTTCAACATCTCTTTCCCATGCTTCAGTTATCCTGTGCAAACAATGACATATTAATGCCAAGCTACAGAGCATTTTCTTCCTGCTTAGTAGCATTCCCAACGACATGCTAGCAGAGCTTCTAGTCCAGCTTACAGTAAGTCAGCTATTTTATGCACAGCTACAGTTCCAGAACTGGATTTGATTACACGGCATTACAAGGAACAGTGTGACCCGAAACATATTTTTAAAACTTAACATTTAGTAACACACAGGGTCAGTTGTTGCTTATTTGCCCTCTTCTTGTTACTCCTGAACTTGATTAAAAATCTGCTTCCACTTGAGTTTCATTGATACTTCAGCCAACAAGTTAAACCCAGAATTGTCAAGGAGGCAAGTAGAGACTTGCCAACAACTTTAAGATCTGTAGAAGAACAAGAGAGGGCTGAATGACTATTGAATAACAATTTAGTTGCAAACACTGGCAAAAAAAGAAGTGCATCAGGCTCTCTGTACACAAGTACTGAGAGACTTGAACAGAATTGCACACCCTACAACCACACCAACGTAAGTCCAGGAAACTTTGGTAGCTTTTGTAGTACACTTGCAGTACCAAGGTGCCCCTAAAATACTCATGATTGCCTTTGTGCCCAAGAGATGTCTGTGTGAGGCTTCTGCAGCATGGCTCTGAGTAGTTGGCAAGAGGCACCTTTATAACACCCTTCTGCAGTAGCTGAGAGCTGATGTTGTCAGAGCTGATCCTTCCAGCTATCTTGAGGAAAATGGAAAAGGGCAATGCAAAAGTTAGGTCCTAAAATACCCACTTTTTGCATTAATTACATAAAACAGAGACTATCCAATGGTATGAATGTAAACATAGTATACATGCCAGTGTTTTATTTGGTTTCAAAATACCATTTCTTTCAGACATCTTTCCCACTTTTCTTTTTTTGCTAGCTGTAAACACCAGGGTTTTGTACAGATTATGGAACACATCAACTATTCTGTGCAGCTTCTACCATAAATCTGATTATTAGAACAAAAAAGAAGAATAGAAAACCAGAAATTTCTGTTAAGGACCGTGCATGGCCTTATTTTCACAGACACACCAAGTTAAACAGGGTATTCTTCACAAGACCTTTTAAAAATATCTCCTTAATTTGCAGAGCTTTGGTCTCTTTGGTCTATCATGATTGCTTTTCTCCTTACTATCCTGCTTTTCTGTCAGCTAAAAAGGCTTGGTTTCTGCCCTTAACTTCAAGAACTAGCACTGTTATGACAAGAAAATTGAGCTTAGGCGAAATATTTCTCAGCTGCAGTGAATGGGCTGTGAGCTTATGATGCACGGTGAGGAGTGCTGGCAACAGACAAGTTGGTTTCTCAATTCTCAGAGTGCAAAGATTTCTACTTTTGATTTCTACAATCATAAAATTGATGGACTTAAATAGCAAATGCAAGGTTTGCTATTTCAGCAAGGTGGGCTGAAACAGCTTGAGATCCCTAACACACTTTCTTTACTAGCTTGATTCTCTAAAAAAAAAAACCAAACAAACAAATTTTCCTTCTCAAGTCCTAGATACCTGGTCAGTTGAATGTCATTAAGGCTCCACTTAAATTAAAAACAAACAAACAAACAAACCAAACAAACAAAGAAAATAAAGAGGTGTATAATGAGGTTTTCTTGTATACTACTTGCTTTAATATACTGCAATATGCTGTAAGAGAAAATCGTGCTTATGTAAAGTCAGCTATACCCAAGAACCAAACCTGTCAGTCTGTCTGCAGGACAGCTAAGCGCTGTCATTAGCATCACTCCTGATGTGATAATATAACTAAAATAACTCGCTCCCACTGTTATTTTGCTACTAACACACACATCTTTCAGAAATGTCCTGTAAACACAGTCAGTGTTTCTCCTGTGCCAAGGTTTTGCTGGTCCTCAGAACAGAGGAGTTTAAAACTTCCATAGACTTCATGTTAAAGCCACAGCAACATGCCCTCCCCACCTGTGTTCACGTTACCTCTTAGATTTATAACTGGGTAAATGGATGCACATGGAAGTCTCTTAACAGGTGATAAAACAAGCAAAGAGCAACAAATAAGCGGAGGGGTGAAAAATCCATAGCAGCCTTGTACAAATACAGATGCATGCCACCTTCTTTAGTACAGTACTATAATGTAAATGCTCTCAATGCCACTCATACAGACTAAAACAACCACAAAATGCCATTTACTGATCAAAGCACATGACTTCAAATGTATCCTCTGTTTACTTCAATTTTAAGAATACAATTAACCTTTCACTCACTAGCTGTTTGGTAGAAATGTCATGCAAGAGTCTCATAAGTCTACATACTTCAGTAACTAACCAATGCCTCCACTGGAGGTTCTTGCACTAATTGTGGAACCAGAAAAAAATATGCAGTTATTTTGTGAGATACACACGTAATGATTCTAGGTTGCCATTCATGGAAATTCTACCACCCAACAGGCACTGCATTCTCCTAGTTGCTCCTCAGTATCCACAATTCCCTATAATGTAACTCTGAAAAGAACTCCAGGTCCTAAATGACAGCGAGTGCCATTGCTCAGACATACAGAAAGGCAACGTGTGACTTAGAGTTCATCCAGCCCAGTAAGTCTTAAGATTTGAAATCTTAAAAAACTATTTCATCTACTTTGCTTTCTTTTGCATTAACTCTTCCCAGCTTCAGCAAGGGAAAGGTGGAAAATGAATAATTTCTTTTGTCACCCAACAGGCTGATTCCAGAGAAAATTATTTACAGATGTGAAGACAAACTTGGTTTGGAATATGAGATCTGTAATGGATTGCGAAGAACGCAATGCGAAGAACGCAATGTGCACAGTACCGAGAAATACCTTTATTATATTTATAGGCACCAAATGCCCCTGTGAAGTTGTTTGCCACGGTTTACCATTTGCAGAGTTCAATCAGAGCAGCAAGTTAAGGGAAGCAAAGCGGAAAAAGTATCACAGTGATTTAGATAAAGCCAGTTCTAAAATAATCCCAATGTTCACGCTCGGTAGGTAGTGAAACAATTGCTCTACTCAGCTGAGAGGGTGATCAGAAACATACTGGTTGCTTCTGAAAGGACCTGCTGCATGTACTGTATAAGTTGGTTCTTCAAGAACTGGGCTCACTGCAGTAAACTAGTGATTGCCAGTGTTTGTGAGAGGAATGTCAAGTACAGTTAAGACAGTACACACAAAAATCACACACAGGTGGTTTGAAAACCATGTTCCTGAGTGCTGTGCATGTTTGGGCAAGGAAATTGTGCCAGTTTATGAAGCAGCTGCTTCTGTACCAAGAGGTATCACTGATGCTCAAAAATGCCAAGACATAACAGACATAATTAAGTAAATTTCAAAACGAACTCAACAATGCTGTGTAAACATCATGAATACTCTCATCCATTTGTAGCCAGCCAGCTATGAACTCCAAGAAAGTTTTACTGAACAAATATATCCTCTTATAGAAAGAGCTAATGTGTTCCCCTGTGCACACAAAATACTGGTACTATTTTGTTCACACACGTTTTTCTTCACTGAAAGAATATTGCACATCTTTGAATCATATTTGCTTTATCTGTCTAGTAGGAAAAACCACATTCCTCCCAGGAACACTTACAGTCAGCTTGCCTCTGATAAGGAAGGGTGTTTGAAATGTTCAGTGTTCATTCCATAACCCTAAAATACTTTGCAATAAAAAGAAGACTCGAAGACAGAAAGTCAGTATGAACCCAGCACCTCCTCTAGAGCATCCACTGGCAGCAGAGCAAAATGGGAAGACACAGGGATAAGGCTGACGATGCTGTTCACTGGCTCATGGCAGGCAGAGCTCCTGCCCTCTCAGCTCAGGATTCAGCTGAGGAACCTCCCCAGTCCAGAATTCAAAATGTGGAAACAGACACTTCTAATAAGCAGCAAATTTAACTCCATTAAAAGTTTGCAGAGGACTCATTATACTCCAAGTGAAGCTGTACTGGCATGCCACACGAAAACCGAGTAACCCATGGCACTATTTTCACTCTATTTTTCCCTTTAGCCTTCTCTCTTCACCTTTTCTATCAGCACCCAAAGCCTTGCAGATCTGTAAGACAATCCAGACTGCCTTACAATTTCAGGTAAATGAAATCTGTAACACACATAATCTGTAAAATGCACTATCTTTTCTGCACTGTATCCTTGGAATTATTTTGGTGTTTTATTTTGTTTAGCAGTTCATCTTAAATCATAACTGTGCTCGTAAATACCACTATCCTGCTGTTTCCTTTCAAGAATACACAGCTCTTACCTGTACATGAATAATCATCAATGCGTATATATCCTGTTTTGCAGATGCACATAAAGGATCCCGGTGTATTTACGCACATGGTATTCTCACGACAGTAGTGCCGTCCTTCAGCACACTCATCAATATCTGAGAATAAGACAAAGAGGAACACAAGTCAAGTTCAGTGGTGTTTTTTACAATCTCTCGATACACCGCTAGTCATTCACCAGTAGACTGAAAGACCAGTTAGACTGAAAAGTTACTTGAGCAGCAATGTATTTTGGAATGATTTTTGGCTTTCTCCTTTAAAACAACTGCTTGAAGTCTTCAAACGAGAGACGCAGCATGAGCCTTCTGTGAACAGCTGTTAGTGGAGTTACAAAGAGGATTACATTGGCTTACATCTTTCCATTTGAAGTGCCCATGATGTTATTCCTGTGACTTAAATAAGAGAAAAAAGCCCCAAAACTGGAGTCCACAGCAGACCAACTACTTCAGGACCGCAGGGTCATCATCCACGGCTGCACCTGTATAGCCACTGCAGTCATCAGCACATAAGCACATTACTATATGTATTCAATATGCTTTTGGCCTAGCTGGTGTTGTTTGGGGAAAAACTGCAAGGAACATGCTAAGATCTGAAAAGACACCAGAACTTATAAGTTCTCTTATAATATAACAGAATATAAATATATTAAAAAAGAATATAAATATATAAATAACTTATAGTTCTTTTAGAACTATAAAGGAGCCAATCGGTAATTTTAATATCTATACATACATATATCTGCATTTATACATGTCTACATATTTATTTGTATAGATACATATACACACACCTTATCTGAAAGCAGCCTGAAAGAATCTGGTTTATTTAAACACCTTCTCTGATAGAAAAAACAATACTTTGGTAAAATACTTTTTTGGGTAGAGTATCTGCTACAGTATTAAGTTCTAGAGCAAACTCTAGTCATAAATCACCGTAGGCATGGACTTCAAAACCTGAACAATTTCGGTATTCTATTATGCTGCAAAATTAGGCACATTTCCTGTAGCAGGTTATACTATAGCAGTAAGACAGAGAAAGCACTGCAAATTAAAAAAAAAAAAAAAACAACTTCTGCACACAATTATTACTCTGCAAAGAATAAAAGCTATATTAATTTGGAAGTGATTAGTAGCACGCTGTTCCTATAATAAAATACTAATGATAAAGACAGCATTACTGAGATGCTCTGCATGTGGTTATAGTGTCATGCAATGTGTCACTGAACCTTGCTACAAAAGTATGTTAAAAATCAAAGGGGTGGATTGTTGGCTTGGTTTTGCTCCTGCTCATCAGTTCTGATTTCCTCCCTGTTTTCAATGATGTTTGCAGCTTTCAGAGTTGAAAATAAAATCTCTGATTGGAAAACAGCATTGTATTCCAGAAACTCGTCCAGAGTTTGGGGATAGTTCAAAACAATAGACTGGATATATAAACTCAAATCGGGGTTGACTTCCTAAAGCTGTGATGCTAAATGCCAACAGTGTTAACTCCTGTACTTTACTGCTGTTTAGGTCTTATGCTTATCTCACAAAACCTCCTCTTCCAGCGTCTTTAAATTAGTAACTGCTTACCAACTGCACTCATTGCCTGCTTCTTTTTTAACCCCTTACATTCTCAGAAGAAACTTTGCCTTCCAGTACAAACCAATGCAACACACTGATACAGCAATTCTGTAGTGATTTCCTAGTTTCATTCAGTTTTGGAAAAAAACTTCCATTTTCCCCAGTTTCTCCACCCAGTGCAACTGTTCTGCTGGATTCTGATGGAGAAGCTGGAGGCTGCAAATGGTCAGGATGGTAAGCCTAGCCTGCTTTGCACATATTCAGTTCCTAAGAGTTTCATGGCCAATGTGCTGCAGCTGGTTTCCTTCCCTTCCCTGTAAGATCTGCAGGCATGGAAGAATCACACCTCTATTAGGTGTTGGTTTGGAAAAGCTAATTTTGTAATTTTCATGGACATACACAAATAAATGTATATTTTTGTCGTGGTTTTGACCAATTGGACAGATGATGACCCCTCCTCCCCCCCCCACTAAGGAAAAGAGAGGAGAGGAAAGGATTAAGAGATTCAGGAGTTTAGATAAAAACTAAACTACTGTAATGAAATATCAATAACAATAATATAATAAACAATAAAAAGAAAAAAAAAAATATAAAAGAAAGGATAAAGGAAAAAAAAAAAGTATACAGTCTATACAAAACCGTATCAGGCTCCCGGGACGACGATCACGTCACCAGCAGCACCAGTGAACGTCCCAGGCTGGACTCGGTGACCGGCAGGAGCTGGATTCCGGATCAGGATCAAAGGCAGACGAACAGACAGGGTCCTCCTCAGCCGTCGGCCATTGAAGGAAGAAAAAACTAACAACCCCTTGATCCCTCAGCTTTTTTTACTGAGCCTGATGCGGGTGGGATGGAATACCCTAATTGGCCAGTTTTAGGTCCCCTGACAAAAGTACCTGACCTTGGTTGTTCTAGCAGTAAGTATAAGCAAGGGCCTCTCTGCATACCATCCCTTGGTATAATCAGGTCTTATCACTGTGAGACGAAACACTCTCTGAACAATGTGCTGTTAGTTTCAGACTTTAGTTAGTTAGAAGAGGCCCAGCTAAAAAAGTAAAACTACTGAACAGAAAATTGGTTTGTTTTGCCTCAAACCAGGACAATTTTCAGTGAGCATACTAAAGCTCAAAACACATTTTGTGAAAGTCACCTAAGAAAGTAAATAAAAAGGTGTAGCTATCACAAGACTACCGCAGAGGCAGCTGGTTTAGCACAGAAAGTGGAAAATGGCACAGATCTCCTGACGTACAGATGTTCTGCAGAAGCAAAAATGTGCAGTTTCCAAAACCAGGCAGCAGGTACAACATATGCCTCTGCTCCTACCACAAACGATACAACTTGTGTCTTTCATAATTCCAGTTCACAACTCCATATTAAATTAATAGTGTTGATTTGTATTTAAGTAACAACATCAGTCTTTGCGTAATTAGAGACCTTATGTTCTTGGCATCAACAGACTGCCTAGGAGCCGGCTCTGGCACTCTCAGAAAATTCTACTTAAAGATCCATAGCCCAAAAAAACATTAAATAGAACTTTCTGAAAAGTATATTAATGATTGCTTTGGCAGGTAAATAGCCACAGGAGACCCAAAACACTAATGGTTTTCATTTTGAAGTGAAAAACTTAAAGCTGGAGCTACTTTGATTCAAACCTTCTAATTTAGAAGTGTTCTAAATAAAAGCTTTCAATTTGCCAACATACCACATATCGAGGTTTTGCAAAATGCTTTATTTATAATTGCCTTTCTTTCAAAACCTTGCTTGTTACAAAAAAAAAAAACCAAAACAACACCCAAACAACCAACCTACATCTGATCAGGTTAACTTTGGATTCAAGTGTTTCATTTGAACAGACCTGTTGGGTGTTTGTTTCAAACTGATTTGCAAATACATTGTCCACATTTTTTAAACACTCACTGGAAAACAAAATTCTTTCCCACCCACCTCTCTAGAAAGCCTAAAGAATGCAAAGGAAATAAAGTGATTCTTATTGCTACTATCACATTATTGTATTAGATTAGTACATAAACACCCTAATCAAGTGTCAAAACTCCATCGCTCTACACCACAGATACACAGCTGATAAGAAGATGCTTTTCCAAATAGTTTGCAACTTTAGCATTAAATTACATTGCCACTGGACACAAAAGATAAATAATACAAAAATGATAAAATAACAGTCGAATGGCAACCAGTCACACAGAGACACCACACTAAAAGCATGCAATTCCATTACCTCTTTAGCAATGCATACGCAAGCTTTGTATACATTAGGTTAAGGTATTACAGATTAAGAAAGACTGAACTGGGGCAGGGAAAGAGCCCAACATCTGTTCTCTTTCAAAGCTACCAAAATAAAAGCCTTTTCATCCTGCTTACTGGTTGGAACACTGGTGTTGCTTGTTATTCACCTTTAGACACAAATCCACTAAGTACAACAGAAAACCTGATGTATTTCTATATCTAAGAAAGCCTACAACATTTATCTTAATTTTCCCCTGACAAAAAGTCTAGTTAGCATATTAATGCACACTAATGTCTTACTGTTTAGCCAGTAAGATGAAGTCAGTTAGTTCAATAGGATGAATATACCACTCCAATGGCTCTACACACTCAACAATAAAGACTTGTGTTCTTGAAGTCTGTGATGTGATACTGAGCCACCAGCTGTGATGTACTGACAACAATGTAGTCATGGAGATCATCAACCTGCTCTGTTCCCAGTGGAACAGATAAAAGAGGCATCTCTGGGAAAATTGGTTAGAGGAAAAGTGTTTAGATTCTGCACTTTAATGATTTATTTATACTTGCAACCACATAAAAAAAACCAAAAAACAAAAACAAAAACAAAAACAAAAACAAACCCTGCCTTTATTCTCCAAGCACTCAGAAAAATTTATGCAAAATATATAAGTCAGGAATAGTTTCCCTGTATCCCTTCCTCCTGTACCCTAATGGGTTTGCTTTCCCAGAGCGAAATTCCCAGTTATGTTTTACAATCCCATTAATAAGAAGAGAACTTCACCTGTAATCTATAAATCATGGTTGACTGCAGCCTCATGCTAACAAACAAAGCTTCTTCTTAAGCCTCACTATCCATCATTGCCTTTATCCACCACAAAAGCCTGCCAGAACAAATGAGCCTGGTACTAAATCAGTAAATCTGGGCTGCAAAGACAGGAGGCTATTTCCAGAACTGAGGATCCTTTAGAGATAGTGTCCTGTCTCTGGCCACTTCATTTAAAACCCAATGGTACCTAGAATAAGTGATCTCCCTGCTTATGGTTACAAAGGTATATGGCAGGCAGGGAGATGCTCTTGCAAGATTTTTGCAACAAATAATATCAAGCACCTAGGAAGAGAGGAAACAGAAGCATAAAAAGCTTTATTTATAAAAGTTTATTTCATAAATGCATCAAAAATTACTCTGAACACAAGAGCCGAATAGATTAGACCTACAATTAAAGAAAGCCCCACACTTAAAAACAAAACAAAAAAACTTTTAAAAACCTTTTTTTTGTTAAGAAAGATTCTGCATTCACTGCCCATAAATATGAAGAGCCACATTTACCTGCTGAACACCCCTCCCACACAACCTCATCAGCACACCTCCATCCTCACCTGAAGTCTTCACTGCCAAGAGCAAGGGCATCACTTACCCACCATTCCCATGCGTCTTGGGCCTCTTTTCTGAGAAACCCAAGGATGGATGCCAGTTACAATAGTCACCATAAAGTGTCTTCAGGCCCTTATTTTTATCCCTACTGACCTGATTTACACAGAAATAGGCAAGCAGGGAAAGGCTGAGACTTTATCATCTGGACCCTGATGTAGAAAAAGTGTATTACAAGATCAGCAGATGTTACTTACCAAAAGAGGAGAGTGAAGAGTGACCAACCACAGATACCACTACCAGATAAAAGGGTTAACGTGGACTTAAAAACAACACGGCCTGTCCTGAATGTTGAAGAGGGTCACAAAGGAAAAAGAGTTCTGCCCTATTGCTTCCCTCCACTGCCAAGTCTTCTTTTCACACTTTCTACCTCTGGCATCAAGCTTCTCTGCTGTTTTCCTCCCTCACCCACTTTCTACCTGTTTGGTCCTGTCTCCAGATCTTGCTCACCTGTCTCTCCTCCTCTCGTCAACCTATTGCCTCATCAGCTCCTTCTCTTTAAAAGACAAAAGACAGACCGCAGTTTCCATAATTCTGAAGCAAGCTCCCACTAGCTCAGCCACCCATGAAAGTACTAGGTTTTTCTTCCTTTCACCACCAAACACACTAACACATCCTCAAACTCTTCCTTCCAACTTGCTCAAGTGTTTAGTACATTAAAACTTCCCAGTCCGTTGCTACAATAAAAATGCTCTGAGTAAGGTGTCTCCCACTTCCTCTAACCCTATTTCCCAGCTCCTATTCTCTCCAGGCTCCCTTCACTTTCAGCTACAAACTAGTTTCAGTATCTCGCATGCTTTGGTTTCCACACCACTATGCTCCTATGTGTCTCTTCTTGCATATACCCTTTCTCATTCACTAAGAGAGCAAAACATCTCAGAGGTCTGGCACAGACCTTGCTCCCTCTCCTGCCACTACTCTTTCTAGGCTCTCCATCACCAGCCAAGCCAACAATTTAACTACTACAGTTACTCCAGTCAGTCACGAGCCGATCACTGCACTTTTCTTTTGCTTTGCTCTGCCAAACCCAGAGCAGCATTTTTTCCAACTGACATATACCACAAAAGATGTTAACATCAACTTCAATCAGAATTGTGTATTTTTGTCACAATCCCCCACTTTATTTATCTCAGCTGACTGCACAATCATAGTTGTCATCCCCAAGACCATCTGCAGACAATCTTTGCCTTTTTCTCCTCTGGCCCTGAGCCTTTGGTGTTACCAAACGGCAGTAAAAAGCCTAGCTCCAACATCAAAATTACCAAGTGGTCACGCATATATGATCTACCTCTGAGAATGTTTTTTGTCGTTGCATTTTTTCACTACTTTTCCTTTTGCCTACCTTTCTGCAGTTGTGCATCTCTGCTGCCCCAAAAGAGTAAAGCACTAAAACGTAAGGAATCAACAATATAACTAACCTTGTGAACCAACTTACATGCACATAACCCATGTATTGAATTAAAGCATACAAAAATAACTTCAAGCATACACGAAGACCAAGCACAAAAAATAAATTAACTTCCCACCATCCCCAGCATGCTGCTCTCAACAAAGAACCTGGACCACTGACAGCTGTCACTGGAGCGATGCATAGGGAGGGTATGAGGAAATGGGCAGCTACTTGTCTCTATTGATTTTTTATTGAATTATTAATGGATCTTAAGAGAAACTGAGTGAGTTGGATTATAAGTGTTAGCATTGTTGTAATTGAACTAATAAGAGCTTGCTGTAACTCGACTAGCCTGCTAAAGCATCCATTAGAATAAAAATAAATTTTAATTATTGGATCCTCACACAAGGTGTGGTCTTTCCTCACCCACAATTAAACTAGGTATATAACACATACATACATTGTACATATCTCAGTGCTTTTCCCTTCATGTTATTTTAATCATAGAATGGTTAGAGTTGGAAGGGATCTTAAAGATCATCAAGTTCAACACCCAACAGGGCACTGCATTCTCCAGGGACAACTCCCATTAGAGCAGGTTGCTCAAAGCCGTATCCAGCCTGGCCTTAAGCACTCCCAGGGATGGCGCAGCCACAACTTCCCTGGGCAACCTGTTCCAGTGTCTCACCATCCTCACAGTTAAGAACTTCTTTCTAGTATCTAATCTAAATCTCCCCTCTTCCAATTTAAAGCTGTTACCCTTTGTCCTGTCACTACACCTCCTGACAAAGAGTCCCTCTCCTGTAGGCCCCCTTCAGATACTGGAAGGCTGCTATAAGGTCTCCCTGGAGCCTTCTCTTCTCGAGGCTGAACAAGCCCAGCTCCCTCAGCCAGTCTTCATAGGAGTTAAATCTCTGTTCTTTGCTTAAGTTCATGATTTCTCTGTCCGTCTCCCACAGCTTGTGAGGGGGCTATTAGGACAGAAAATACTCTTCAAATAAAGGCAAAGTCACTCAAGGTCTACATTTCTTGACAGAAGCTCTATGCAGCTTTGAAAGGACACAATACAACATTACAGCATTTCAGAAATACCATTTTTAACAGTACAAAGGGTTGTTTTTATTTCAACTTGCCCCAGTTTTTGCAAAGGAAGACAGACTGTTGAGATAAAACTGTCCTTGTTAAACATGCAGTAGGAGATATTTTTCAACAGCTACCTGTGCAAGTGAGACTCCTGGAAGAAAATGGAATCTCCATCTCAGTCTCATGAAAACATCACCGGACTCCACATACATTATGTAGTTTAAAAATATATATCACAGGAAATTTTTGAAAACAAATATTGTCTGCCATCATGTAATGTTTTGCTTGGCAAACCGCAACTTCTTACTTATAATTAATTCATAGGATAGTGTATACACGATAAAACAAGTAATTATATATAGTTATGTGTCAGACATGAAAGCATCCCGGGGGGGGCTTTCCTTAGGCACTGAATAACTAGTCTGATGTAGTCTGCATACCAAGAATGAAAAGGATGTTGTATATGATTAATTAGTGAATTCCAAATGTAAGAATAACTTACTGAAACTCCAGCTCATGATCCATCTCCCTTCAGCACTGCACTCGGTTAGAAATGGGTCTTTAAATTTGAATTGCGAAATGATAATTTTTTTGAAGTATGACAGACTCTCATCATTTTGAACTGTGAATGGCAAGAATTTAGAAATACTTGCCACTCTTAGTGCTTTCGTTTTCCCCTATTTTAAAAGAGGAATAAGGAACATTACTATTTTTGTGCAGAAACTACAAATACATATGAGATTCTTCTCAGGAAGAGACAGCACAGATTGTACTGCGTGTGTGTATTTTAAAACTCCTCATCGGAAGACAGATGCACACATAAGGTGATAGTACCTGTAAGCTGCATTAAGGCCCCTGTGGGGGGGTTAGTCTGTATTTGTGAATCTGAGGAAGAGACAGACCAGTGGAACCATGCTCTGCCCTCCCTGAGACAAAAGCAGGAACAGCCACCAGAATATAAACAAGATCATGGGGATACTGTCTCCTCCTCCCATCTGGCTGAAGCCAGTAGCTTAAAGGAAAGGAGTGAACAGAATCAAGTCCGTGCTTGGGGTGGCAGGCAAACCCCTTCCTTGTTCACCTCACCTTTTCAGGTGTCTATATACAACAGGTGAGGCCAGTCAATGGATGATGTGGATGATCGCCCATCTACACCAGAAGAGTTACCAAGGTCAGAAAGGCCTACCTCCAACACCACAACCATCTCCATGAGAAAGAAAAGATGGGTTACAGCTGTAGGTGACTCCCTTCTGAGGGGAAGAGAGGGTCCAATATGCCAGACAGATCCTCCTCATAGGGTAGTCTGCTGCTTCCTTGAGGCCTGGGTTAGGGGCATCACTAGGAAACTTCCTAACCTCGTATGGCCCTCTGAGTATTACCCCTTATTGCTCTTCTACGTGGCTGGCAATGAAGCCACAACATGTAGTCCATGGGCTACAAAAGAGACTTCAGGGCCTTAGGACAGTTAAGGGAATCTAGACCACAGGTTATTTTTCCCCTCTCCTTCTAGTTGCAGAAAGTGACACGGGAAGAAACAGACAGATTCAGCCTATTAATACATGGCTCCGTGGCTGGTGTCACTGCCACAACTTTGGGTTTTTCAATAACTGGATGGCCTACCTAGCACCACACCTGCTGGTATCAGATGGGATTCACCTTTCTTGTGAGCAGAGATCCTCTTCCCGCTCTAAGCTAGTGGGGCTCATTGACAGAGCTTTAAACTAGGGTTGAAAGTGGAAGGGGATGATATCAGGTTTGCCCGTGACAAGCTGTAGGATTACATGCCATGGCTAGAGGATGGGCTGCTAATGATGGCCCTCAGTGTGTTTCTCTGCAATGTGTTGGCTACACTGCAGCACACTTGAAGTCTTAAGAAGATAAGCCAGGTACTCCTGAAGTAATAGGTTTCCTGAGGGAAACACCAATGAAACACCTCAAAGGAATTAAGGGGTGTTCCTCTAAGGAGACACAGCTGACAGGCCAGCTGAAGTGCTTCTACACCAATGGGCAACAAACAGGAAGTCTGTTTGTTGGAAGTCACCATGCTGCTAGAAAGCTATGACCTGGTTGCCATTACTGAAACTTGGTGGGACAAATCCCATGCCTATTAAAGGCTACAGGCTGTTCAGAAGGGACAAGTGAGGAAGGAAGAGTTGCCCTCTACATCACAAAATGGATAGGTTGTGAAGAGCTGTCTCTTAAGAATAGCCACAAGCAGACTAAAAGTCTATGGATAAGAATAGGAGATGGAGGCAGCAAAGTGTACTTTGCGGTTGGTGTCTACTAGAGGCCAGCCAATTAAGGAGAGCCTATTGTTGAAGCCTTCTTATTCCAGCTACAGGAGACATTGACCTCATAGGCTCTCATCCTGCTGGGAGACTTCAAGAACCCCAGTATCTGGTGGAAAAGTAGTATGGTGAGCTGTAGGCAATCCAGGAGGCTCCTGGGGTGCATGGAGCATAACTTCTTAAGCCAGGTAATAGCCCTACCAGAAAGGATGTGATACTGGATCTGTTGGTCACCAATGTAATGAGCTAATCAGTGGCATCAAGATTGGAGGCAGCCTGGGCTGCAGCCGTCATGCACTGGTGGTGTTCACAGTCCTGAGGGATATGGGTCAGGACCCTCAATTTTAGGAAAGCAAACTTTCTCTAGGAAAGTGCCCTCAGAGACAAGGGAGCAGAGCAGAGCTAGCAGATCTTTAAGAATGCTTTCCATAGAGCACAAGAGTTCTCAGTCCCCAGGTGTAAGAAATCAGGAAATGAAGGCAAGAGACCAGCATGGCTGAATTGAGACCTGATGGTCAAATTAAAGGGCAGGAAACACATACAAGTGGTGTCTTTCAGGGACCCACCCTCAGGCTCAGTATTTGGACCAGTACTGTTTAAGACCTTTATCAGCAACATAGACAGTAGGATTGAGTGCAGCCTCAGCAAATTGCAGTTGAGTGGTAGGTTGGACATGCTTGAGGGATGGGGTGCCATTCAGGGGAACCTGGACAAGCTTGAGAAGTGGGTCCTTGTGAACCTCATGAGGTTCAACAAGGCCAAGCACCAGGTCTTGCACCTGAGCTGGGATAACCTTAGGTATAAATACAAGTTGTGGAGTGAAGGGATTGAGAGCAACACTGCCAAGAAGGATTGGGGGTACAGGTGGATGGAAAGCTGGATGTGAGACCAGGCTGGAGCAACCTGGTCTAGTGGGAGGTGACCCTGCCTATGACAGGGCATTGAAGGTCTTTAAGGTCCTTTCCAACCCAAAGCATTCTAGGATTCTACAAGCCGGCAATATGCACTCACAGCCCAGAAATCCAACTGTATCCTGGTCTGCACCAAAAGAAATGTGGCCAGCAGATCAAGGGAGGTGATGCTGCACCTCTGCTCTGCACTGGTGAGACCCCACCTGGAGTACTGTGTTCAACTCTGGAGCCTCAGCACAGGAAAGACATGGAGCTATTTGAGTGGGTCCAGAGGAGGGCCACAAAAATGATCAGAGGGATGAAGTACGTCTGCTACCAGGACAGACTGAGAGAGTTGGAGTTCTTCCGCTTGGAGGAGAGAAGTCTTCCAGGGGAGACCTTATCGTGACCTTTCAGTACTTAAAGGGGACCTACAAGAAAGATGAGGACAGACTTTTTAGCTGGGTCTGTTGTAATAGGACAACGGGTAATGGTTTCAAACTAAAAGAGGGTAGAGTCAGACCAGATATGAGGAAGAAAATTTTTTTATGATGAGGGTGGTATAACACTGGAACAGGCTGCCCAGAGAGATAGTAGATGCCTAGTCCTTGGAAACATTCAAGGTCAGGCTGGATGGGGCTCTAAGCAACCTGATCTAATTGAAGACTCATTGCAGGGGAGGCTGGACTAGAAGACCTTTACAGGTCTCTTCCCACCCAAACTATTCGATGATTCAGTGTGGGGTTTGGGTAGGATCTAAAGGATGTAAGACATTCCTGAAAGCTGTCCAGTAGATTACTGCCTGTTATACAGAAACAAGGGGCAATGTCAACTCAGCTGTCTTTCAAATGATGTCACACTAGTTAGAGCATCATAACAGATAAAATCACTGTAGCTGTTATTTCTCTCATTCTTCATGAGGAGAAGAATATTTATTTTAATTTCAGTCTGGTTTAATGCCAGGCATTTCTGTGTCTTTGGGGATCCATTAGGATGTGTTGCACTTTTAAGCAGAGGTTTTAAAAGTTACTTGACAAAACCAACCAGCTGGCTGTGGGTACTTTACAGCACAGTGACAGCATCTAATTCTTTTAGTAGTCACCTCCCAGCTAATAGTGAAAGCTGGAGAGAAGGGAAAACAAGAACAAAATGAAGGCTTTAGTTTCTACTCTCTTTTGCTTTGAGGTTAGTTTTAAGCAATTTGTATGAAAACTTACACCTTAATTTGGTGGCAGAAAAGGGCTGCTCTCAGTACAATAAAGCATCAGCTTACCAGACCCTGCTAACACAGAAGACTTTGAAAGAGTTTTCAAGAGGCTCCCTTTATATGATTAGCTTCAGCTGTTTTTTTAATTGCATAACATCACTGTCAGCCCTGGCTATGGGTGGATGATAGAATCAGCCTGAACATCCCTCCTGTAGATGTAATCATAATCAAATAACACTGAATCACATCTTGCAATTTGTGCACGGACAAACCATTTCATTGCTACAGGTGGTAGGACTACCTGTATCCCAGTATACACTACACTTTATGAACTGATGTCAAGGATACTGCTTGAACGCTTTAAGCTAGGAATTTGCTTTACTATCTTTCTGAGTAAGAACATGGCAGACAAGAAGGATTTAGCCAACTCTGTCACGCTGACACGTTAGAACTTGCCAGATAATTCTTCATATTTAGATTTCTCAGTAACATAGTGATGGAAGTAAGATGACATTTACTGCCTTTGCTGAGAAAAAAATATTAATATTTGATAATATCTTAATTCTGTTTAATATTGATATTTAATATTAATAATGTCTAATTACTTTTTATAGAGATTTAGAAATAACATTCTGTCCTCCCGGAGTTAAAGTTTTTATTCCTGCTTGATTAGTTTTTCAAGTCAACTCAAAATGACACGGTAATGACCCAAACACTGGCACTTGATGGAGATGGAAATCTTTATTTCTTAGCCATATGTGATACTATTGGCACATCTCAAATAATAATAATTAAAAAAAAGTTTCATATGAAGAGAAAGGTTTGGGTAACCTTCCCAGTTTTGTGAACCTGACAGTGCTGAAAAACTCCTAAGACCCTCACCCAAAGAATATGGTGCATACTGTGAAGACAGCAAAGCTAGCAAATAGACCAATATTGGTTATGAAAGATGTGGAGGACTTAATATAATGTCTTTTAATAGACTGGGGGGTTATCTCCATTATCACGGTCTCTATCATATTTACACTTTTCTCAATATTACATTTTCCAATTGAAAAAATATGTTGTTGATTACCACACTTGGCCAGTATGATGTAACACGTATCATACTACAATTTGAGTAATACTTTTTATCTTCTGTAAGATCTCTTCTCTTCACTGCAGCTCATTCTGATTTTACTTTATTTTTGCAATCCAGTAGTTAAAAGCAAGATTAACACTATGATTAACAACAGGTTGTAGAAATTAGGTGAGTGAAGAACTGTAATGTTTTTGTTGTTGGGGAAGAGGGTTGAATAATGTGTGAGTATTTTTACTGAAGTACAGGAATAAATTAGTAAATACTTCCAAGCAGGCTGAGAACATACAACTCTGAACTGAGGGAAACCTGGTGAGGTCCAACCAAGTGTCACCTCTGATGTGCTTCAGCCATCTACTCTGGAAAGAGACAATTCATCCTCAAAGACTGCTTACTTCCCTCCACTGACAATGAACCAAATCAAGCCAGCTTATTCAAAAGCAGATTTCTAAGCTGAAGACCTTCTTCCCTCAAGGGACAGTCATCAGTAAAGCTGATGCAATTCTCAAATGTAGANGGCAGGGGGGGGGGGGGGGCGGGGGGCGCGGGGGGAAGGAATACCTATTCAAAAGCTGTCATTCTCCAGCTCCCAGCAGCAGACTGAAGCCTAGCGAGTCTTTGAGCAACGGTTGCCTTAGAATACCCCCATTTTTACTGCTGAGCACAATGTCATGTTTGGGGATATCCATTTGGGCTCATCTGCCCAGGCTGTGTCCCCTCTTGATCTCTTGTCCACCCCCAACCTACTGGCTGTGGGGGAAGTGAGAAACAGAGATGGCCTATTCAGCTCAAACGCTATTCAGCTCAAACATCCCTGTGCTATCTATCAACACTGTTGTAGTCACAAATCTAAAACACAGCACCATACAGGCTGCTATGAAGAAAATTAACTCCATCCCATCCAAAATCAGTATATAATGTATAATGGTCTTTGCATCAGGCAAAATCCTCTTAGAATCATAAAATTGTCTAGGTTGAAAGGGACATTTAAGATCATCTAGTCCAACCATCAACCTAACTGATAAAAAACAACCCATCACTAAACCACATCTCTGAGCACTATGTCAACCTGTCTTTTGAACACCTCCAGGGATGGTGCCTCAACCACCTCCCTGGGCAGCCCATTCCAATTCTTAACCCTTTCAGTGTAAAAATTTTTCCTGATATCCAATCTGAACCTCCCCTGGTGCAACTTGAGGCCATTTCCTCTTGTCCTATCGCATGTGACTTGGGAAAAGAGACCAACCCCCACCTCTCTACAACCTCCCTTCAGTTAGTTCTTGAGAGCGACAAGGTCTCCCCTCAGCCTCCTTATCTCTAGGCTGAACAGCCGCAGCTCCCTCAGCCTCCCCTCAAAAGGTTTACTCTCCAGACCCCTCATCATCTTTGTTGCCCTACTTTGAACCCGCTCTAGCACCTCAATGTCTTTTTGTGGTAAGGGGCCCCAAAACTGGACACAGTATTCTTGATAAAGAAGCAAATTATCTGTTTTTCTTAGATCATGTTCAGTCCTGGTGCTTGCAAAGGATTAGCATTCTCCTGCCTTCTTTCTTGAGCCTTCTNCTCATTCTGATTTTACTTTATTTTTGCAATCCAGTAGTTAAAAGCAAGATTAACACTATGATTAACAACAGGTTGTAGAAATTAGGTGAGTGAAGAACTGTAATGTTTTTGTTGTTGGGGAAGAGGGTTGAATAATGTGTGAGTATTTTTACTGAAGTACAGGAATAAATTAGTAAATACTTCCAAGCAGGCTGAGAACATACAACTCTGAACTGAGGGAAACCTGGTGAGGTCCAACCAAGTGTCACCTCTGATGTGCTTCAGCCATCTACTCTGGAAAGAGACAATTCATCCTCAAAGACTGCTTACTTCCCTCCACTGACAATGAACCAAATCAAGCCAGCTTATTCAAAAGCAGATTTCTAAGCTGAAGACCTTCTTCCCTCAAGGGACAGTCATCAGTAAAGCTGATGCAATTCTCAAATGTAGACAAAAACACTCGATCTTTGGTCTCATTTCAGCTGCTGCACTCAAAACTGGGACAAACGTGACAACAGATGAGAACCTAGGAGACTTACAGAGGAAAAAATATAAATTAGAATAAAAATGGAAAATGGTTTCACAAAAAAATGTTTCATAATATTAAATGATGCCAAATTGTTCAGATAAGTTAGCTAGGTTGTGTACTGTACAACTAGTACAATGAAATACCCCAAAATCAGAAAATAAACATTATTTTCCACATACCCAGAAGGTAAATTTGTGATGTGTGATGGATTGACCCTGGTCAGCAATATAACACCCACCAGCAACTCACTCAGCCCTCCCTCCCATGGAATGGAGGAGACAATCCAATGAGCAAAAGTGAAAAAATCCATGGGTTGAGATGAAGACCATTNAAATCAGTATATAATGTATAATGGTCTTTGCATCAGGCAAAATCCTCTTAGAATCATAAAATTGTCTAGGTTGAAAGGGACATTTAAGATCATCTAGTCCAACCATCAACCTAACTGATAAAAAACAACCCATCACTAAACCACATCTCTGAGCACTATGTCAACCTGTCTTTTGAACACCTCCAGGGATGGTGCCTCAACCACCTCCCTGGGCAGCCCATTCCAATTCTTAACCCTTTCAGTGTAAAAATTTTTCCTGATATCCAATCTGAACCTCCCCTGGTGCAACTTGAGGCCATTTCCTCTTGTCCTATCGCATGTGACTTGGGAAAAGAGACCAACCCCCACCTCTCTACAACCTCCCTTCAGTTAGTTCTTGAGAGCGACAAGGTCTCCCCTCAGCCTCCTTATCTCTAGGCTGAACAGCCGCAGCTCCCTCAGCCTCCCCTCAAAAGGTTTACTCTCCAGACCCCTCATCATCTTTGTTGCCCTACTTTGAACCCGCTCTAGCACCTCAATGTCTTTTTGTGGTAAGGGGCCCCAAAACTGGACACAGTATTCTTGATAAAGAAGCAAATTATCTGTTTTTCTTAGATCATGTTCAGTCCTGGTGCTTGCAAAGGATTAGCATTCTCCTGCCTTCTTTCTTGAGCCTTCTCTCCTCTCTATTTAATCAGCAAACCCTGGCAACACTCTGAAGTGAAATCAGATTTTGCACAGAGATAGTTGAGCACTCTTATTAAATCAGAAAATCGGACTCCAAGCAATCCTTCCAAGCGCAATCTCCAAATGGTACAAATAATGTCTCCTCCCCAAATACATCCTCATCTACATGAGGACTGCCAAAATGCATGACATGGTACACAAAAACCGCTTAGGTACAAGGATCTGAGAAGAATACCTAAAGCTGCCACTAGCAGACTATTTGCAAACCCATTTTATTTGAAATATGGGTCTATTTCACTCCTTGAGATGCATCAGAGTATCTTGATATTCAAGAGTCACAAACTTTATCCTTGGAAACTTTTTCACCATAACTCCAGCACCACCAATGTAGTGGGCATTTAACATAGTTTGAAATATATCCCAGAGGGCAAGCATCAGTTTGAAAGCACTGCAGATGTTGCTTTGGGAAAAATTAACTACACATCATCAGAACATCTGTTTCTGTAAAACACTGATGTTGGGTAGGCTACACACCAAAGATAATATATATTCAAAAGCACTTACACCTGGGCAGCCCAGCATAATCCACACCCAACCTGTCCACAAGGTACTCCAAACCACATAGTAACCTGAGGCAGAAAATAGATTTCAGAGTACTTGGAATAAGGCTTACAGCATGTAAATGAAGAAAACCCAGTTCTTTAAGTATTGCTTTAAACAGTCCTCCCAGGGAAAGCTAAATGTGACATAAATATTAGCAAATATTATTATTATGAAATGGAAATGTATCCACTGTAGCAGTATCTAGAGACATCACACAGCTTTGGAAAAGCACCAGTTCTTTCTAGGACAGAAGCCAAACTCTTCCATCATACAGGCGAAATTTATGCAGCTTTTCCAGACCCACACTGAAAACAGCTTTGAATATTTTTGGTTTTGTTCTTCTACCTTAAGGAGAAGTTCTGCCAATGAGAGGATCATTACTTCTGTTTATTCTTTGAATTTTGACAGTGCTGAGGCACAATTCAGAATTGTATTTAGTGAAGTTTGGCTCTAACACAGAATCAATGACATCCAATTTTGCGGTATATCTGAAGTTTCTGAAATGCAAACGTAGGAACAGCTATCATACCCATGGGCTCCAGCCATTACTAAAAGTCTTCTCTGAAAAGCTTTGTATTAACTTGACATTTCTACACTTGGCATTGCTCATAATTAAAGCCACAATAATGGCACAGTGAAAGGAAGATTCCAGTCTCCCTTTGGAAAGGTTTCAGCCTTTCAAGATGAGGGACGGGACTCTGAAAAGACTTGGTGTCACACTACTGCCATTGCACCGTTTGATATTACATTGTTTAATATTAAGGTAAGAGTCCCTTTCCAGAAATAAAAAACTCAGTGCTCAGGAACATTTGGGCTGGAAAAGGGGATACAACACTAAAAGCAAAACTCTGAAGAAACATGGGCATTTCAGTCCCTTGACCCTCCTCTCCCACAAAAACCAGCTAGAAGTTCCAATCTGTAACCTTATTTCCCCTCCTTCCAGCATATGACCTGCAGACACACTCCAGTACTGGAATTGTGCTAAGTGTGCACAGTTCGAGTGTGGTGCCTACACTGCAGCTACAGTACATAACTTGCGGGGACACCAGGTGGTTCTGCCTGCTGAGTTAGCTTCTCCCTTGGCTGGGACAAACTCATCTGGCAGAGACCCAATCTCACGAGCTTTGCTCAGGTGGGCACATTCCTAATGGGGCTTACTCCCACTATCTTCAACACGTTCTTGGATCAAGACCTAAATCATACACATTTTTAAGACAGAGTTTAACACATCCAAACATCGTAATACAATTATTAAATAATACGTCCCAACATTTTATTCACTTATGCAAGTTTTTTGAAAACAATTAAGCAGGCTGACAACTACCACCCAGAAGCAATGCCGTTACAGAAAAAATTGAGCCAAGAAATTTTCTCTAAAAAATCATCACACTGAATTCAGGTACTGCTCGAACTGGTAAATCCACTTACAATACAAATGCATCAGTCTTGCATATGATAACATACCATGTCCTCATCTAAGCATTTCACCAGCAATGCTGATCAAAAAGCTTTTGCTTTTTGCTTATGAAAGTCATGCCTGTCAAGTTCCACACATAGCAACAGACTGCAATTTGAGTGATGTGGAGATCACTAAGAGAGACTAACTTGTTTTTCTGCTTTCACTCAGCAGAGTAACAAAAGGTGCTTCTTAAAGCACCTGATTTCACCATTAACTCCACTGCTCCAGTGACCTCCTCGAAAAGGAAATGGCTGACGAGTTCCTAGAAATGCAGACCCGCAGCCTCAGCCCCAGCGCAGTCTCCAGGGACTGTGGGATAAAAAGTGGCTGCTGCTGCAGCACAGAACTAGTTACACAGCAGGTCCTGATGTCAGGTGCCCGCTGGGACAGGATGATGGGCAAGGGATTTGTTTCTGCATGATTTTTAGTTCTGCTTCTCAAAACAGCCTTCCATCAGAAGGCTTACCATAAACATGAAGCAGAGAAGTATGTGAAGCTGAATCAATTATATGCTCCTTTCCCGAAAATAGTCATGAATTCTCAAATCTAAATCGACTGATGAGCATACCCACTGTCGTTAATGCAGCTAACAACTCAGGTAAGCTGCAGGCATTAAGCTTTGCAGAGTTCAAAGGAACACTCTTAAAAGGCCTTGATTCATCCCATTTAATTGTGCATCGCCAGAGAACAATCCAGGTATTAGGTGGGACTGCAGAGTACCTTAGACTCCACTCACAGATGCTTAACTTTCCATTTGGCAGGCTAAATCTGAACCAAACTGCTCATCAGTCAAAGGTCATCCTGCTGCCGATGCTTCCGCTTTATGGTAAACATGGCCTGATAGTACACCAGCACCATGTGTTTGCAGAATCAGGGTTCTCATGAGGAAGAGCAAAAGTTAGAGAGATCGTGCAGAGGACTCTGGGTCTCACTGCTGGAGCAGGGATGGGTTTTTTCACAGGATTATGCTGGGAAAGAAACAAATTATAGAGGCTTCTCTTCTGATTAAGTAGCTTGTTGCTCCCCAATACCAAAAAAGCAGCTCAAATAATAAATAATTCTGCAGTATAATTAACAATACTAGTATCTAGTCCATAGCACTTACTTTCTGGGGAGAGAGAATGGGAACAGGCAGCAGTGAAAAGAAACTATATGTTATATTAATACTTTATTAAAATGGTCGACTTTCAGATTGCCTGAATACATGAAAACCAGGAAAAAAACAGGAAAAAGGATAACTTTCCTGCAGAAGCATGTTTCTAATTCAAAACCTCAGCCATACTAACTTGTATGTACATTTATCCCACAGTAATTTATACAGCAAGCATCGATACAAGGTCTTACCTTCACAGTAGGCATTGTCCTCCCGGAGGGCTCGGAAGCCATCTCGGCAGCTACAGACAGCTCTGTCATCCAGGTTTCGGCAGACAGAATGCTCCATACAGTTATGTCCTTCAGTGCAAAAGTCATGGCCTGAACAGAAACAAATATGATTGAGGGTTAAAAAGAATCCAGGGATTATAAAACATCCCTGTCACAGACATTCCTATCTTTTTTTCTGTTAGGTCAAAGAATACCTTTCTATTGTCTATGAGAAATAGAAAAATAAATTGTCCCAAGGATGAAACGGATGAAAGGAGTAGGAAAGGCCAGAAGAACAGACTGTCTCTAGGTCTTTGATTCAATTTCAGGTTATGGCATTGATCTAAGGCAGCTGGATAGGAGGCTTGCTTAAATCCCCTCACAGTCTCCTTGCCATTGTTAAGCACTTCTACAAGACACTTCTTAATTACATATTTTTCTTCTTTTTTTTTTTTTTTTGTTTTGTTTGGACATTTATAAAAGAGCTCAATATCTTAGACATTCAGTAGCTCATTTGCTAGTGGTATTACTTTTTTTTTCTCAGAGCTTTTTGTTGCCAGGTGTTTCTATAAAACCCTTTCACATTTAACTGAAAGTCTTTGATTAATGTTGACTTGTTTTGCTTTTCTCTTCCCCTTATCTCTTCCTTTCAAGCTCCACTGACTGAATACTGTTCCCTGATTGCATCATCCATTCCATTTCAAAGAAATTTATTTTTAAAATCTCATCTTTTAGCCACCCCTATTTCCTATTTTCCTACTTTTCCCCCTTCCATTTTTCTGAGTGCGACTGTTTTCCATTGCATCTTAATTATAAATTTTTAAGATTCTGAAGTTCTTTTCCATGCTGGAAGATTTGGATTGAGCCTTTCAACTCTATTGTTTTTTTCATATTCCTTATGTTTGCTCTTATGAAAACTGATATTGCCATGTTGCTGCACACTATTAAATCACCCTTATTATGCTGAAATCAAGTTGGTTGTAGTAAGTGACTTAAGTTTCCACAATTTCCACATCTGTCTATAAAGCTGTGAAGCTTGTCTCCAGGGTTTTCTCTACAACTTCAGTCAGTTAAAATTTCTTTCTTTAACCGAAACATCGGAACTGCTCAAACAGCAGTCCTTCACTGTTGTTTTCCAATAACTATTCTCTTCTCTCACAATCTCCCATAGGAGAACTGGAGAATGTGGGTCAGGCTCGGGGGACCGGGACTCGTGTAACAGCAACCACTCCAGAATGCAAGCTGAAATCAGGCTGCAACACAGGCCTCTTACCAAATAACAAACAAGCATTTGTTGGCAGTAGTGATTATTATTTTTGTCACTCCACCTGGTCTCTGCCTCGTATTTTGCTAATGAAGGAGCTTCTACCCTTAGCTTCGCAAAAGCTACATTAAATGAGCACTTCAAGCAGGACAACAGAAGGCAATCTGCTTGGAGGTGAGGTCGGAGAGGTGTTTTGCACTTGGACAGTTCAGGAACAGTGTGAAGCAACATAAACCAAGCAAAGAAAAAGAGAACAGAAACAGAAGAACACGTAAAGGCAGAATATTCTAGTACTGAGACCCAGAGATACGGGCTTTATGCAAACGTCACAGGCCACTATGATATAAGAGACATGTTTTAATTTCTCTCTTTTTTTCTGCTGTGGATTGTCTCCCTGTAACCTAGAGAGACACTTAGACAACATTACTTAAATATTATAATTCACTGTAGCTGCCACAGTGCTGTTATATAACATAGGACATCAAAAAGCTCTACACTTAAGGGTTTTCAATACTCATTGATGACAGAAGAAGTGTGTGTCTCAAGGGCAACCTCTAGCCACGGTGATGACTACTTTTTGCCTTTTTGTGTCTTCCTCGCTGAAGCCCAAGTTGATGACCAAATAATAGTCTTACTTTTTGATTTCCTGCTCTGGACTGGTTTGTATCAGACTTTGGCACTAAACAGTTAATTTAATAGCTAATAACTACATGTAGTCGAGAAAGGGTACTGGATTTTCTCTGACTTTTTTTTGTCTTAAGATTCTTTACATATCAGCTGTCTTAATAAATAAAATATATGCTGCTGAATGTGTACAGCTGCTTCCTGTTTAAAGAATAAGCTCTATATCTAATGAGAGGTCAAGCTAGCGTGGTTCAGGTAGGATTGAACATGTTCAGAAAACATTAATTTAACATATTAAAATTTTCTAGCTATATCAGGCACAAACCCCATAATTATTCTAAGCCACAGAAGATTTTATAGAAAATTATCATTAAAAAATGCTTTTTGACTGTGACAGACATATCAATGTTTCTTAAGTTCTTTACTGTCTTATCTCTCTGCTTGATGTCGTTAATTGTATCCTTCGTGTTTGTGTCAAGTAGCACAGAAACAAGCATAGCTGCACTTTTCACTGATGTATACCTAGAATCAGACCAAGAGTCTAACATAGTCTTTCATGCCAGATATCAATTTATCATTATTTAGCTATAAAAGAAAAAGACAAGCCACTTGAAGATGCAATTGCTCATGGCTTTGAAGATACTGTTATTAGTCCAGATCAAAAGAGTGGGCTCAAGACAGAGCACTTCGTGCCCCTCTCCCCTTTGGTAAGGGTGAGGCTGGGTGTAACACAAAGGTACGTAGCATGCAAAAATATTTGCCAAACCTTCTGCTTCTAGATGCAGATTACAACCCCAAACCGGTAAACAAGTTACTCCAGTCTTTGAACAACTGCATAGCAAGAATAGTTCTCTGCAAAAGACACCTTGAAGCATCTCAGAAAGATGCTAGGGAACATTCTCCAGTCTCTGGACATTTCTCCAGTCTCATTTTGCTTGCACACAGGAGGTGGAGAAGGGTAGAAAATGAACAGTTATGTTTATGATTTCTTTGACTTTTCATGCACTTTTGGCTAGAATGGAAACCACTAGTGCCAGTAAACATTTTACAGAATGTATACTATTTACCAACAATTTTCAGATATCACAATGCAGATGTTATCTGTTCAGCTTCCCAAGATGTATAGTGACTGTCATGAATAGGTGTGTCCTATTCAAAATTATAAGGACACAGTCTATATAACCTCTAAGAATGGAAAATTACACTGAGCTTATATATATCCAGCCATTACCTTACCTTTACAGATTTTGCAGCAACTGTGAGACAAAGGGATCTGTTCAGATTCTGGGCAGTTTAAAGCTGTACAACTGTCTTTTGGAACACGTTGCATTTTGTGGTTCTGTTGAATGGAGGTAATTGAATAATATTGTGAGAGAAAAAAATATAGATAAATGGTAAGTGGAGTTTTAGCATTATCATGTACAAACAACTGCCTATGCCAAATTTCAGGTACCTTCGAAAATCATTTGAAAGGACAGCACCACACAATAAAAACATCAGGAACTCCCCTATGCTCAAACCTTTTCAAACAAGCAAAAGTGTGGCAACAGCTCTCATTCTTCTCTTGTCTTAGCTGTCAGGCAACTTGCCTCAGAAGTTTCTCTTAAAATTATGCCTTGAAAGAGTAAGAATTACTTCTTAAACGCCAAGGCAGCAGATTCCAGAATCAGGGGTCCTCAGAATGAATAGTCTGAAGCAGCTTGTTATTTATATAGCAAATAAAATCAAACTTCGACATTTCTGATTTCAACACTGTGGTATTAACACTGAAGGAAACTAGCACTGATTCCCTAGTAGAAAAAGAGTATGTTTGTCAGCAAACTGAGATCAGGCATGTGGAAATGTCCAATGCTAAGATAGTTTCTGAATATCTTCAGGCACTTAGTCCAGGTCACATGCAACCACTGCAGTATGACCACACCAAGTGCCTGCCTTAGCAATCTGGCTACAGCAGATGTGCCACCTTTAGGCTCCCTCAGGCACTAATTAACGTGTCTTGCAGCTCTCCAAGTCATGAAATGGCAAATACAGAAAACAAAGCAAACAAGAACATGTTCCTCAGAGGCAGCTGCCTTGAAATCAGCAATCTGGTTAAAATATGACCTCACTGAACTCAGGACCCTGCATTTCTGCATGCAAGAAAAGTGCTTCAAATCATGCATATGCCATTACATGTATTATTATTATTGTGGGTCTAGCATTTAATTTTAAATCCTCTCTAAGCATGAAATATTAAGATGAAACATGAACACAACAGTCAATATCAAAAATACTGCTCAAGCTTTACCGTAAACAATCTTGACAGATAAACTGACCCTAAGCTTACAATAAAATAAAGCAATCAAGCCAAAGATGTCTTGTAAGCCAGGACAAGCAAAACCCAGCAACTCCACAAAATAAAGGAAAACAAAACAAAACAAAACAAAAACAACTCAATATCAATTACAGTAGCCTGGATTGCAATTAATTGTTTTTTAAAATTCTAGTTTGGAAGAGAATTTTTCATTCACATGTTTTACAATATTCAAAAAGAAAAGCACTTGTCTACAGCAGGCAGAACTGCAGCAGCCAAACAAAGCAGAACAAGATGTTTAGAATTACACATAGACAAAAAGAAGAAATTCCCTGCGTTGCCTTGATAACAACATCATAAGCCTTTAAGATGAAATCAGTACTTGTACCATTCTTCCTAACTCTCTATTGAGCTGGAGTCATTAATTACATCCTTTTATGAGAAGTCTCATTAAAAAAATAAACTCTGGTAACAAAATAGTGCTCACCTATGACTTCCTAACTGACCAACGCAGTTTGCAGTATGTGGATTTTCTGCTCTGAACTATCATTCCTAAGGCTGTTCAGCAGAAGCTGAATGCCCCTGAAAGAGTACCATTTGAATCAGCCAAAGTTGCTGCTACCAGGGCATTCAGGCAGCCCACCAGCAAACAAGTATAAACAACAAAATGCAGACTAGCACAGCCAACTGAGGCATTTTGTTCATACAGCATCACACTTGCCAGCTGCAAGAAACACAAGGCAGCACCATATAACTTCTGATGGTTGCTAATCATACCCATTGACTAATCACAGAATTCGTGTCCCAGGTGTCACATTGAAAACACAAGCTCAGAGTCCTGAAAAACATGCAACTGAATCCAAAATGATTTCTGGTCAGGCTTCTCCTTTCCTTTCTCAAACAGGTTTCAAAGCACCTACCCCAAGAATTAAGCTCACATAGATTAAAATCTACAGCGAGCGGTAAAACAACGGTCCTCAGTTCTACTTTGTAAAACACACTTATTCACAACTCTATGAAAGTGTTTTGAGATCTCCAGAAACTGGTTCGATGATAGATCGCTGCAACTTGGCCAGGGGAGTTGCTCCCCTCTCTCTCTGTCCTGGAAACCTGCCCTCAGGTTTTCAGTTCCACCCCAACAGCTCGCTAACCAGAGGGAGTTTCTTCCTGTCCCTTCAGAGAGGCAACACAGGGGCCACTGCAGCAGTTTGTGTAACCCTCAATCCGAAGTCATCCCTGAGATATATTTTGCCCTCACAGTGCATTTGTGCCGTGAGAAGCATATGTGATCATAGAGCAGGAAAAGACTGACCCATTATCAGGTGTGTTCTTCATCAAAACAATGACCCTACCCAATTTCCATCACCAGAAATACAACCAGAGACCCAGTACACCAGCTCTTTTCCTTCTTTTTCATCTAGCTTTTCCACTAAGAATTATCCTGAATTCCAAATTACGCCCCCATCGCATTTGTGCATCTCTCGTACCCGAGCACATAATTTTGAACAATAACATTGCACATGTGTCGATGGAAACATAAGGCAGTCTGCTGGTTTTCTTTATTACTGATGATGGAGATGATACCTAAGAAGGAAAGAATGCAGTTTGATTGTCAAGCTGCGCAATCAAAGCTTGCAGCTATGCAAATTTATTTGCAAAATTTGATGTGGAACCCAGTAAGACAAAATAAACACCAGACCCCTTAGATGCCTTTTGTGTTGCCAGTTCCTAAGGTAGACCTCTCTGCATTTCAACAGTTTCTTTCAGCGGGACTTTGATATTTCTAACATGCAATAACTTCTTTTACCATCAGCAATATTCTTACCTTGCACTCAAACAGAACACAGTCCCCTGAGCTTGAATACACCGTTTCTCTTTGTCCTTCAAAGTAGGTTCTGCCTTCAAATACACACACCGCTTCAGGAGAAAATGAAAAAAAAAATTAAAAAAGAGAAAAAAAACAATGATTCTGTAAAAGTGTTAGAACTCTGCTTATAAAACAGACACATTTTCTTAAAGATAACCGCATTTCAAAAATGGAAAGACTGAGTCAGCTGCAAGGATATTCTCAACTCACCTGTAGGAGTCTGGATATCATACAGAAAAAAAAAAATCAGAGGAAAAACATAAAAGCATATAAGAACCAGAAAAGCAGACGTAAGTAGAAGGTGAAGGATGTTGAAACAATATGGAGTACAGACAGCTAATGAGAGGGCAAAAGAGCCACATTTCTGGTCATGCCAAGGGAGCCGTGGCCCCCTGCCCCACAGCTCAGGGACTTGGAGGGGGGGGAAATGGAGAGGAGAGAGTAGTGCAAGGGGCAGGAATAGATAATCAGTTTCTATAAGAGGAATGTTGTATGACACATTGTCATCGCTGAAGCCACCATAGCCCTTTAACGTTTCATCACCCCACAAAGGATTTCAAAGGTTGCCTATTTGTATCTTGATTACACCAATTATCTACCTGTTAATATTTATTATAGTACCAATTATTACTGCTGAAGTATATTACAGTATACTAATTTTATTGTACAGGGACTGACCGTCAGTGATTGTCCCTTTTTATTTCCTCCCCTCCAGTAGGATCAAGTCTGTGACAGTAAAATGACAGAATGACACAAACCACATACCACGACCCAGCCTGGTGCCACTCCTTTAACCTGGCAGTACTGGGCTTTACAGCAGCACGCTGACACAGCTCATACTGGATTGCTTACTAAACTTCTTATTTGATATTTAAGGATTACATAAAATATCTTCGCAGCAAATTGTCTTCCTTTTTGTTCTGGAGGTTCTCTTTTGGTTTGGGGTTTTTTTTTTCATGGTTTTTAGTTTAGTTTTGTTTTAAAATGGGTCCATTACTGCAATTACATTATGCAAAGTAGAAAGGCTAAGTAATGCAGCTGCTAGGTACAGAAAATTGTATGTCTGTCACTTGTTGCTTAGGACACAGTCAAGGCTCATCAAGTAAGCATAATCATGAAATAACAGGGAGTAGGTTACCGCTTTCAAGTTCCAGATTACATGTTAGAGGTCTCATTTGCTAATCATTGATTTGGAGTTGTAAATCAATTGTAGTACAGTTCATGCACTGAGATTTATCTATCCTGTTTAAATAGACTACAATTTGTAGAAAATTTTAAAATATCTACCTGTTTGAGTGGGGTTCTTTTGTGACCTATATTAATTACCATTACTGCTGTTAGTTTTAATTCTCCTTTACTTTTCAACTTGCAGCTCCTTGATGTTACAAACTTACTACTTCGTCAGCATGCAAAAAGTCAATTCTTGTAACTGATGTGGAAAAAGAAGTGATGAGCATACTGACAAAAAGATTTTTCAAATTCCAAAATATGAGCTATCATATTTTATAAAATACAAAGTGTGTGATATAAGCCTGCAGAGCACTTTCAAAAATTGCTATCACAGCATGTTGCAACACCCCGAATCCCATGAATAGCAAGTTTGCAGTTAGACTTAATAAAAGAAGTACAGAAAAGAGCCCCAGGAGAGAGTCCTAGGGCTAACATAAGGAGAAAGTTTGTACTACACCCACAAGGAAAGGTCACAAAGAGTCAAAAAGGCTCAATACAGTGCCTCTTTCCCAGAAAACAAGCTTTTCTAGAAGGAAGTATGTGGAAAAAAAAAATCTATATAAATCTTTACTGGCGACTAGCAGATCTTGAATTCAGGCAATCATCTAGTCATATATATCACCTCCTATACATTAGAGGCCATGACACTAAACTGAGATACTCATATATTAAGCCCTTTCCCTCAGCCCACATACTTCAAGCTCCAAGGAACAGCTATGTGTGACAGGAAAAAATGAAGTATAGCAATGCCTGAGGACCACAGGCATCAGACCAATAACTTAACACATCCTCATGTTTCCAACAGGCAGACGATGCCTGTTCACAGGAAAGGTAAAAGACATCAAGATCAATGTCATTCTGTCTTGGAAGAAAACATTCTCTTGAAGCCAAAATACTCTTAAAGTGTGAATATGACCACCCACGCATCTTTCAAAAAAGTATCCATACTACCTCAAAGCATAGTGCACTGAATCTAGTCGCCTTATCAACAGTGACAAACCTCTTCATTCTTCAGAGAAACTTAGAAAACAACATACATAGAAAAACCATCAAAAGAACACTTTCAGCCTAGTGTGAAATCAGGAAGTTACTTTTTGATTCCAACAGCCATCTGAAGTCCTGGCATATGAAATTACCTTGATGCAGTATTGCAAATGCTTGCTTTCCTCAAGAAAATCAACTATTCTCCACAAAGCCTTGAAAAAAATGAAAAACTTACAAAGTCTCGGGCTGTGAGAGATCGCTTTGCCCCAGACAGCCTCTGCCCCTTTCCTATGTGTCGCCATACACTCTCTTAAAATTGCTTCTCAAGGCTAGACAGTGGCAGCAAAGTGCACGTCTCAAGATGTTTGCGTGGGTCCCAGAAATTTCAAGCACTGCTGACTTCCCTACCTCCACACTTTCTTATGTCACCATAACACCTGGCCACCGTGCAGCAACAAAATTACATTTCATTCCTTGAATCCCTCTAAAAAAACATTTTCAACTATTCGATTTTGCTGTTTCTTTGCCACTAAGGTTATAACATTCCCAGGTATTGGAGACCTACCTATACAGAGTGATCAAACTATGTCTAAGAAAAGAGAGAAAAAACATCAATAAATGCCCAACTGAAAAACTAAATTGGAACTAAATTGAAAACCTATTAACCTGAATACCCTCAACACAAGCCCAAACATGTATTCTTATGAACTGCTGTTCTCACTGACTGTTCAAAAGGGACATTCCTTCTTGAAATCACCAAAATCAACCTCACTTGGATTATTTCTTTCCTGAAAGGATTCCACCATATTTGGGCAATTCCTTCGATTAAAAAGCAGCAGGAATGAAAGCACACTCAGAAGCTCAAATTCAGAGCACTATCACTTAGTTTTTGTCTTCTCACCTATGCTAATCTAGTCAAATGAGCTTACAAAAAACACACGGGCACTTCATCAACACCTGGCTATTTAGCAAGACAGACACCAGGGGGTTTAGTGATGGCCTACATTTGCCAACGCACAGTGGCTTTTCTTCTCCAGTCCTCCCACAAATGCCTCTATATATTTCCACTCTCTTGTCAGACCACTCTTCTTCCACTGCCCACAGAAGAGGTGTCCTGACAGACAGCAAAGGGCAGATTTTCATCAAGCTACCTGAAGGGATCTAAAAACTTTAAGGTTGGCCAGTTAGGTAAGCATTGAGTACACTCAGCAATACTTTTAGTAAGACAAAGCTACTAACTCTTCTGCCCCTCTTTCCTCCTAAGACATCAGGACCCACGTCCCAGGCAGTGTGGAACAGAACATTTCTCCTGCCTCCTGCCAGCAACTGTCAGAGCTAGTGCACATCCCATAACGGTGGTGTTTCATGTCTTTATTTTCCTTCAGAAATAAAGATATTTCAACAACACAAACATCTGGACTAGAACTGTATAATTGGAAAGTCCGTCGAAGATTTAATTTCTGCTTGGCTAGATGCTTCCCAAGATAACCGTGATTAGTTTGTGATTGGTATCTCTCTGGGGAAACATATCATCTTTCATCTCTCTAAGTCCTTTCATTTGACAGACTGAGTCACAGTCAAGAAATTACCTGATGATTAGTTGTTCCAGAACTTGATAGTTATTGCCTATGTAGGATTTAATCTACAGCTGAATTACATCAACCGTTTCCTCTTGCCATCAAACTTCCACATCCCCCTGGTACCTAAAACAACGTATATTATTCAAAGTATGGTTTTCTAAGAAGATGGAACAGGGAATCTACATAACCAGTAGGAAGTTTGACTGCTCTTGATGTATTTGTATACAGATGATGATCAAACATTACAATGAGAGGAACCAGTACAAGGTCTAAACATTTATTAGCAAGGTCTGCTTATATCCCCACTAGTAATTTATGCAGGTGTAATGATAATACAACTATTCCCTGTATTACCATTTAACACATTGTAATAACATGGTATGTTCTCTGTATTCATCCAGCAAAATGAATCTTACAGGAGCCTAGTAGCTGTTGTGTTCGCTCAGTGAATTATCAACAGTTTGTCAAACCATCACTTCTCTTTCACAACTCTTTTTTTCCTTCCCACTGGCCTCCAAATGACACTTTCCTTCTGCAATTCTTAAAATGTCCATGCAAAATCCATGACCCAGCAAACTCCTGCCTTCTGTTCATTGAGTTCACAGGATGTCATTGAGTACATTTTCTCACCTCTTTATTTATCACCTTCTCTATCTAGACTGTGTACGCCTTTCTCTGAGGAACCTATGTACACTTCCCTGTGGCATCTAAGCTGACTTTGATTCAGACTTATCACCAAGTAAAAGCAGACAGTTTGGGACATGGGTGAACCCCTCAAGCCACTTTATTATCTTGTTTTCCTAATTGCCCCATGAGGTAGATGTGACTAAGTTTTGTGAAAATTGTGAGTAATTGTAACTTTAAATTCAGTAATTAATTCGGTGTTGTTGCATTCTTTGTTCACATGTGCTGGGTTGGAGGTGGGGGGAGAGTGGAGGAACACGTAAAATTAGGATACAAAAAAACCCTCTGTTTTGTTCATTTAATTTTGCAACCACCTCCTTGGAATCTCCTTGATTACATTTTCCACTGTCCAGAGATCAAGGCTTAGGCATTGTGTAAATCCCATTAATCCTACTTTGCAAACTTGCACAGTGCAAAAACCTCTGTGTGGCTTTATCCTTAGAAATGCACACAGAGATAACGGTCACCTTTCATGCATTCCTCTCTCCTTACTGCCACGCCATTACTAGGCACCGCTCTCACTCCTTCCTCATTTATCTTTGCAGGGATCCAGGCATTATTTCTTATTTGCTCATTTTGTGGAGTGCACAAGTTCCTCTATTACAGCAGTCAGTGAGACTGAAGACTTGCTTCATTTTATGCTGTCTCCCTCAGCAATGACTCCAGATTTCAAGCTGGAAAATATATTGCTAATTTTTCCAGTCAATCTCTGTTGAAAATCTGCATCTATACACTTCAGCTCACTCAACTGACAAAAAAGAAAAGAAGAAAAAAAGAAAAAAAAATTAAAAAAAGATAATCCAATTTAAAATTTCCTAATGATAAGGAATCAATTACTATTTGTATCTTGTTTCTTCTTTGCTGGAAAAGCTAAATGTCTCGATTACACTGAATACACAAAGTCCTTGTTCTACAGTACTTTTAGGATCATTTAAGAGCGTCGGCAGCGTGAGCTACCTCCAACAATACTAACAGGCTGTTTAGTCATATTGGCAAGGAGTCAATCTAAAATTATAAATTCTTTCACCTACTTCTCATGTATTTCCCTCAGCTACTATGAAGAAATGACATAATTCCTCTACCCCATGTGTTCTTGCTGGGAAGCATTCGGCAGAATTCATCTGAGTCCTAGAACAAAGGCTCCTTGAGGCATCCTTAAAGACTAAAAAAGCAATCTGGATATTGAAAAAACACACCAAAATGTGACTACAAATTGTTGATAGGAGTTCAGCTGAGGCAAACAGACCTGAGAGATGAAGTAAAACTTTTAAAGCAGGCTGAAGGACAGGGAGTCTGGGAAACCTATCAAAGCCAATGGACATCACATAGCACAAAGAGATCATGTGGCTGTCTCCAGTTTATGAAAGATCCAATCTGGACAATGTGTCTGATGTCAGCTTCTTTTTAAAAATGGCATTACTGCTACCCGCACTAAAACTTTAGCTTGATTAAATATAGCAGCCAAAATATTTCTATTGACAGAGATTCAAACAAGACCTGTACTTTGGCCCCAATAACCCCACGCAGCGCTATAGCCTTGGGGCAGAGTGGCTAGAAGACTGTGAAGAAAAGGACCAGGGATCATTGGTCAATGCTCACTGAACATGAGCCAACAGTGTGCCCAGGACACATGGCAATGCCAATGGCATCCTGGTCTGCATCAGGAATCGTGTAGCCAGCAGGAGTAGGGAGGGGATGATCCCCCTGTACTCAGCTCTGGTGAGGCCGCACCTCGAGTACTGTGTTCAGTTTTGGGCCCCTCACTACAAGGAAGACATTGAGGCCCTGGAACGTGTCCAGAGAAGGGCAACAAAACTGGTGAGGGGTCTGGAGCACAAGTGCTATGAGGAACGGCTGAGGGAGCTGGGATTTAGTCTGGAGAACAGGAGGCTCAGGGAAGACCTCATTGCAGTCTACAACTTCCTGAAGGGAGGTTGTGAAGAGGAGGGGGTCAGCCTCTTCTCCCAGATAACTAATGACAGGACTCGAGGGAACGGCCATAAGTTGCACCAGGGGAGATTTAGACTAGATGGCAGGAAAAACTTTTTCTCCCAAAGAGTGTTCAGGCACCGGAATGGCCTGCCCAGGGAGGGGGTGGAGTCACTGTCCCTAGCGATGTTCAATATGTGTCTGGCCAAGGTAACACCTTGACATAATTCAGTAGCTTAGCGGGTAGTATTGGTGACAGCAGGACAGTTGGACTAGAAGATCTTGTAGGCCCTTTCCAACCTTGTATTTCTATGATTCTATGACACGCACAACTTTGGCTTTAGAGCAATGGACCACACTCTTCTTCTCAAGCAGAACTGGAATAGTTTGGACTCTAAACATAGGATTTTGAAAACTTAGGTGATCAAAATGCCCATCCATGTTATGCAAATTAATGGTATTTGCCATCCCATACTCAAATTTTTCAGCAAAATGTCAAACAATAAAATCAAATGTCAAGACAAAAGCCTTAGACAGTGCCATGAGAAGAAAAGTAATTAATATTAATTACATGAACACTGTATTACAATTATGTTTAAGGTTTATAAATAGCACAACAGCGTGCAAGACCAAAAGAACTCAAATGGAAACATTACAAACCTGCTTAAACCTCATAAAAGTGGGATTAGACGTTATCTGACAGACTCCATATGTAAGCTATTTGCAGTAGTAGTGACATAGCTGTATCTTAGCAAGGGTGCAAATAGATATTTTATCAAATGGTGACAGCTACTAATGACAGGGAAATCTGTGCTTCAGTTCTACGTTCTCTCAGCTGGACTGCTGGGCTAACTGTAAAAGGTGCTTTCCTGAAAACTTTAAGAAAAAAAATGGTGCAGTGTAGGAAACCAAATAGACACCTCCCTAAAACACCTTCTCCTTCATGACATGCTTGAATTTGCACATACACCCATCAGACAGTCTCAAGTCCCAGGAATCCATATGCAAGAATAAATCCAATTAATTGATTGGGACTGAGTTTTGGGAATTTCTGAAAGTAATGAAGAACTGCTTAAGACCTGCATGCTTTTAGTCACTACTTTAAATCTGAGAGGTAAACAGTTATCACCCACCAGCATTAATTTCCTATATAAAAAGCAGGTTGTGTTCTCCATTGTCATGTTGAAAGTGGAGACCAGCCACCAACATGATAAGGAAGCACACCTACTCCTGCAACACACCTCACATGGAGTAATGAGCACTCTCCACAGAGGGTTCAAATGGGGCCAGGGAGAGGAAATAAAGCATTTTGGGATACTACTCACATTTTTGCCCAGATTTGCCATGAAAAAATGGTGTGCAACAATTACACGCAGCTTTCAAAGACACATTTTTGCTCATGACTAGTGAGATGGTTGCTTTCTGCAGCCTTGTGGACACAGACCATGTAAGCAAATTCAATAAAAGTCAAGTACCCCTGAATGGCAGGGCCTTCAGAGATTTTGATAGTGTCTCATTTGACAGCAATAAAACACATCTTATGTGAACAGCAAAACTATTCAGTCCCCCGTAAAATAGTAAATATGCCATTTCTTTGGGTGAAAATAACTTGGAAGCACTATTACCATGCTCCCAAGCCATAGAGGTTTCAAATAGTTTCTCTGCCAAAAATTTGCCATACTATTTAAGCACCCACAGACTACACTCGTGTCTGAATGGGAGAATCAGTGGGGTCCCTGATCGTCATTCTCAACCAGACTCTCCTTGGCCCAGAACAATTTCCACAGACATGTTAGCTAGAAATTCTGCACTGTGACTTTGCTGCAGGTGCCTCCCTGGTGGAGGCACGACTTCTTGCGACCTGGCATCATGTAGCTCCATTTCACTGTATTTACTTTCCTCCCAGTGCTTGCACTTCCCCTGCAAATGGCAGCCCCCTATTAACTTGGATATTACAGTAATAACCACATATGCTTTATTTGCATAATGCCATAGGCCAATCTAATGTGGTTAGATATTTTCAGGACTGGATTGGCACACATGTGGAGCACCACATCTACAGCTGATGTTAGATCTCAGTTCTTTTAAAGCACCTGCATCTAGGTCCGTACCAGAGCTGAACAGGATTTCACACTCCCAACTCTTTCTCCACCCACTTTTGTTCCCACATAAGCAATCTGCCCATCCTCCCGTCCTTCTGAGGCTCATCATCTTCCTCCCTGACTTCAGCCAGAATGATGGGATTAGTCGGCATAATCACAAACACTCCAGAGAACTCTACTTAATGTTCTCAAGCTAAGTCCTTAGCATTAGTTCGGCAAAAGGTTTTTAACACAGACAGCAAAGTAAACACATTTTTAGAAATCCTGATTAAAGTCAGTTATGCAAATCATCTTTCCAAATTTGTTATATACTCTCAACATTCATTATCAAATAGCATTTAATCAAAAATCAGGTGTTACCAATAGAGTTGGAAATTTTCAAAAGACAACTTTAAATAGAAACCTATGTACACCTAACATCATGCCCCTGTTTCTCAAGGCTGCCAGAAATTACTATTATCCACTGTGTATTCCCAAACAATCCAGTACTTCTCATCTAAAGTCAGTTCAGGATTTGAAATAATTAAAAATGTAAAAGGAGCTGGAGCAGATGTTCACAGATTCTGCTTTGTCATAGCGAATTTCTCCAGAGTACATCTGTCTATGCTCCAGCCCAGTCCCAGAAAAACAGGAGTTCACAGCAAGTGTTAATGGGACTATTTCTTTTTTGTTTGGGAACTCCATCAACACAGGAAAGCCTCAGAGACACTGAGAATACAAAAATAAAACCCAAACAAACAACAACAACAACAACAAACAAACAAACAAAACCAACAACAAAACCAACTCAACTTATCTACATTAACACTCCTCCTATCATCTTCAGGGGGACCTTTTCAGCCATGAGCCTCAGAATTCATGCGGTTGCACAACCAGCTGTCTTTGTCTGTCTGGGGCTGTTGTGTATGCCAGTCTCTAGAAGAGCTGTAATACTTCCATCTTATTGATATGTCAGCTAACTCACTTTTTTTTCATTATCCATCATTATTTTGTGTGGAAACCAAGAATCAGAAAGCACAGTCGAAAAAAAAAATTCATTTTTAATTATTGCCTATTAGCATCAAATCTGCATAAGGCAATCTACAATTCTGCAATGTCAGTGGCACGGAAAAGAAATAGGTACATCTTTAAATGTAATTAATTTCATTACCAATAATCTCAGAAATTATTGGAATGGGTTAAATAGCATTAAGAGAAAAAAGGTTAATGAATTTTTATGAAACCTGTTCTCTTTTTTTTTCATTTTTTGAAGCTCTTGAAAACCTGAAAGAAAAATACCAGTTTGAATTGACAAATTCTTGAATTTGTTTTCGATGTATTATTAGCAAATACCTTGTTTTCATTAGTTTCAGAGATGTGTGTGGCTATTTATGAGAATTATAAAAGAAAGTGGATGATCAAAATTGACAGATAAAAAAATTGGGGTGTTGCCCTGACAAGAAATAGTACTGTCTTTCCTGGGGAACAATCTAGTTTTGTTAGAGGGGACTTTATTGGGACTGTGATCATAGCACAGGGAACACATAAGGGATACTTCAGTATTTCCTTGAAAGATGCGAGGAGCAAATCATCATAATGCTGGATATGTGCTTTGAAGACATATTGACTTATACTGAAAAGTCAAATTAGTTTCTCCTTCGCCTTCCTGCTAAGTTTTGTTGTTCTAAGAGCTAAAACAATGGGAATAAATATCTTGAAAGAAAAAAATTAAAACTTTGCCCTCAAATCTTCAATAAATAACAGTAACCCAGTACATATTTTTCCTGTAGGACACAATCCTGACTATGAAAAGAGGGCATAGCCCACGGCACCAACAGCATTCCTGGAAGTATTTAAAAGATGTATAGACATAGTGCTTAGTGATGATTTTCATCTAAGTTAGGTTGATGGTTGGACTAGATGACCTTAAAGGTCCCTTCCAACCAAACAATTCTATGATTCTATGACACACCCAAGACAGAAGAATGATTTGGGCTTGCTTTAAGTAGTACTGGTAAATAATAGCTTCCCAGATGATGAAAGACCCTTGCAATGTACACACAGACCAGTTTTCAGAGTATAGGAGAAGCCAAGGTGAAGATTTTTGAAGCTCGTAAGAATCAACTTGTTACTTCCATTGAGTTTTCATGGACTCAAGATGTCACACCAGAAACAGGAGCAAAGGTGCGAATTGTGTGAATCAAGATGGCTGAACTGACGCATGAAAATGAGGCGATTCCTTCATTTATTTATATGTCTATTTTAATACATTTTAAAATGTATTCACTTCTCACATTTCTTCACAGCAACTCTGCAATGAAGTACTGGTTGGGTGCTTAAACCATACTGCCAACTTTATACATACAGGGCCACCGCAGAAGACTATAGACAAAATTTAAGCATTCTGAAGTCACATTCTACTACTATTAGGAAGCCTGCCTGAGAACTTCACAACTTCACAACGACCATATGCAAAATTGTTAGCTCTTCTGTGCTCTACTCAGATTTGGTTTCTCGTTTTGGTGCCTTGAGGATCTAACAAAGCTTCCGCATATGGCATGGTGGAAATATCTACAAAACAAACTCCCTTTCCCCGAGCCTTTAAGATGTGCCTAGAGAGGATGCTGCACTGTGGTGAATATGAATATAACCTGAAGAAACATCTTAAGGAAATAATACCTGAATTCACATCTCTCAGATTTCTAATGAAATAGGAAGAATCATGCCAGTTCATCTTCCCTACCTTCAACAGCTCTGAAGTACTCCCTTCACTAAATGTAACATGCATGTGCCTATTTTCCAGATGAGCTAAGCATATTTTCTTGTTTTGCTTTCAGGATAGGAAAACAAACCTGATCATTGAAACCAGGTATTTTCTGCCCCGATTTATTACATCAAATGATGATATCACTGTCATACCGCTCTAACATTACAATATCTTCACATTTTATTCACCTGTTGGGGGGGGAGGAAATCTAGATGTTGAATAATTTTAAGGGATTTTAACTAAATGTCATCAATTTTAAACAAAATTAAATCTGGGAAACCAGCCAAAATTATACTTGAAAAAAGTTTACATAAACTTTTTCCAAAAGCAACCAGGGGTGTATCAGAATCTTAATTTCCAAGCACAAAGTTAGCATAAATAATTTCAACAAGTAGTAGGAAAAAAATACTAAGAAGAACGGGAAGACTTAGGATGGTCAACTATCCTTCTAAACAAAAAGGACAAAGCTTTCTTCTAAGTGGAAACTGGTACCAAATAACCGCACGCACACCCCCAAGGAAAGGCAAAAATTATTAAAAAACAGTCTCTATATTGGCAAAAATGCCAAACGGTGACACAAAAACATGAGAATCACCATCTAAGATCAGAACTGTGCCCAGAACAGTGAAGAAAGCAAGTGGCAGAAACCCTTCAAATAAAGATGACTGCAACAATTGTTTTGAAAGGAGCAGATGAGAAAAGTATGAGGAAGGACTGTTACACCATATCTGCTGAGATTTCAGTTTTGAAGTTGTGTCTCACGTGGGACAAAGTGGCCTTTATTTGAAGCCACATATATTTTATGAGCTGACAGATGTAGAAACAGTGATCAATAACAGCCCAGAGGTCTATACATCACACTTCAGATCTGCAAGTGATGGCTAGGAGAATTAACCAAGCTGTAGAAGGCTTTATTCACTACACAGTTCTACAGAAAAAAAAAAAAAAAAATCAAACTTCTGTAGACCAAGAGACTGAAAGCCACCATTTTAAATCATTACTTTTACAGAAAGGGAAACAAAGGGTAACAGTATACTTTTTTTATATTAATCTCACTGGAACACCTTCACTCATATTTTACCATGCTTTCCTTAGACTCACAGGGAAATAAGACCATATTATTGACAGGTTTGTGCTGGGTTTTTTCTGGCATTTTATTTAAGGAGTTTCAGCCTTCACCACCTTCTCATTTTATCACAACATAGGCACTGTCAGAAGGGTGTATATGTGCTTTCTTTTACACTCCCATGGTTCCTATCAGTGTCTCCCCCAGGCCAACTTTCCACCCAAATGACCCTTGGCAATGTGACAATCCTATTATGAATAAAGAGTATATCAGGTACAAACTGGTCTTTGAAAACTGCACAGCTCTCAACAAGCCATGAATCTCATTTGGCTGGTTCATTAGTTTTCAGAATTTTGCTCTAACCAGCTCCACAAAGTCCACCTTGCCTCCAACTTGTTATCCTTCTGTGACCTTATTCAAAACCTGCAGGTTTGGGGTATTCAGCTAAAGTCAAGTTCTGCTTTTTTTCAGAACACATGCCCATTAAAGACCATTGTTGCTGGTACTATAGAAATGTTATAAGATCTAGAGAGGAAAAGCTCCAGGCTGAAACCAGAACATCAGCTGCTAGCTGGCAATGCTGACCTGGCAATGTGCTCCTCATTAAGGAGCACAGAAGAAAATTAAAATAAAATAAAAAAATACCCATAACCAAGAAACCCCCCCTGGAACCAAACAAAAAAAAAACCTCAAAACAGATAAACAAAAGAAATTCTCACACTTCAATGATGCAGGTGCAGTGACATTAGCACACAGCTGGTACGAACAAACATATTGAAATCAATGCACAGCCATGTGAACCCCCACATACCCAAAGTGATTTTTGTATGTGTAAACAGAAGCAGATTTTTTTTATTATTATTGTTATTATTTCATAGCCACCTGACTAAGCAAATTCTGGTGAAATCAGCATTACTAGAGTCAGGGTAGTAACTTATCAGAGCCTGGAACACTGCCAATCTGTCCACTCTCAGCTGTCTGAAAGCCGAAATATTCATATGTAACATATGTTAATGTTTTATTTGCACTGGAAAAAAACTAAAATATTAATATGCTGCAGGTATTTTATATTTTGTGAACTCCATGGCAAGAACATAATGAAAAAGTAATAGGCTCTTTTCCCAGACAGCCTCAGCAAAATAGGTTATAAGAAGAGAAGGGGAGAGCAGAGCACACCCTACAGCAAAATTTCCCATGTAAAAAAAATTATCTTCCAATAAAATTATCAATATTATGTTTCCAATTTCTTCTTTAGTGCAGATTGCTATACATTCTGTGTAATGTATTTTAATGAATAAGGATTTTCTTAAGCATACTTTATTTTATAATTCATTCTTGAGGCATACAGTAGATGACTGGAATTCTCCTCACCTACTGATACACTGCCTCCAGACCTAGTCTTCCAGTGGAGTTCCATAATGCATGGGGTCCAGAATAACTAAAAAGGCACTCATCTAGGAGGGAACTGCACTTCCATGCATGAAAAATCTGATAGTGCACCAACTTCCCCAGTCCTCCTCTGCTAACAATGAACAATTCAATGAACAATGAAATTCAGAGGACATGGGGAAGGTGGAAAGGAAACACAGAAGCAACACATCCTGAGAAGTCCGATTACTGTAAGCTGCATTTCAATTTACTGTAAAGCTGTATTTTAATTTACACAGAACATCAGAGATATGAGGAGTGTTTCCTGCTCAGAAGGGAACTGAGTAAAAAGACTCAGCGTTTCCCTTCTGATGGAGGTATACTGCCCAGCTAGTGCTAATGATACGTGAGTAGACTGAAATTTTCTATGTCTTTACCATATAGCAGAGACTGAACAACTCAGGTCAAGGATGAGATTCATCCCACCTGCCAAAGCCAAAGGGATTCTTTCCACTGGCTTCAGCTGGCTTTGAGTTCAGCACAGGAAAGGTCCCAAAATATTCTGAGAGTCGAAGTGCTCAACTTCCTGAGACGTTACATTTCCCAGAGAAGAGAAAGCTTTGAGACCTTCAATTCCATTTGAACGCAAGAACACTTTTTTTTACTGTGAAGGTGACCGAGCACTGGCACAGGTTGCTCAGAGAGGTTGTGGAGTCTCCATCTGCGTAGATATTCAAAAGCCGTTTGGACACAGTGCTAGTGTCCCTGTCTGAGCAGGGGGATTTGAACCAGATGACCTCAAGAGGTGCCTTCCAACCTCAATCATTCTGTGAGATTTTGAGACTGTAGGAGCTATGCCACATTCACAAATGATACAGGCATCAATTATGCTTCTCCACTATAGCCTTGTAAATCTAAAATAGTTGCACTGATTTTATTGACCTACATGAGATCAAGGATACACTTTTTCCCTTCAAAAATATTTCTTTAGAAAAAATGTGTCCTATTTTAAAATGAATAAGAATACTGCCTTTTCTTTTGAAGACATGTTACTGACGTAAAAAAATAGTATAAATGGACAGTACAGTGTAATACACACTTGGTAATACAAGTGTGTACATAATGGTTTTTACCTGTCACTATAATGTGATATTATCATTCTATGTGATTCAAAGGGCTGAGAAATAAGATTCACGTGAACCATTTCAGTGTAGAAAATCCAGAAAGCAGAGGCTGAACAGACACTGTTCTGCTAAATAACACTCAGAAGTTCTGCACGCTGACTACTGGAGGTTAAAACAAATAACTAAGGTGTGCATTTAAAAAAAAAAAAAAAAGCTATGATAAATGACTAATCATTGCTTCACAGCTAAAACTGCCACCTCTCTCTCCAGTACTGATGACTGTTCTGTTGCCCTGAGCCTGCTGGCTGCCCCATAACCCTGAGACCTGCCAGTCTGCTGGAGCTTCCATCTACTTTCCAAACCGCCCCTTCCTCTGATTTACTGCAAGGGTAAGATGAACTGTTCAGTCAATACTTGCTAATCCTGTTATTCCATCATTTCTCTGAGCTGCAGCCTTTTCTCTGTGCCACAACGGATGCAGGAGAAGTCTCCAGCACTTGGGCGAATGAGGTGGGGGCAGGTGTGTCACACTGCCACTTATGTACATCACCTAAGGCAGGATGGTGACACTCCTTCAGCCCTGAAGAAAGGTGGAAATTTTGTGAAAAGACAAAATTTAGTGAGCAGCATAGGCTTAAGTCAACAATGCTTCATCCACCTGAACAAATGATGAATTTCAGAGGAAGCGTTATCTAGAAACCTAAGGACTATTGATAAAATTTTTCATTCTTGCTGAGGGTCAGTTGCTGTGCAAATGAGAAGCAGATGGACTTTCAAAGCTCCTTCTCTTTGTGTCAGTAAGCTACAAGTGCTGGAGCTTGCACAAGAGGAAAACTGTAGCTTTGAAGAAAAATCAATGCATCATGAAGAGCAAAAGGGGAAATCCCCTCCATTTTAATTAGAAAACTAAAAGTTTCTGTAAGCTAGCAAGACAGAGCAGAAACCCATCCATGCTGTAAGAGCTACCATGTCCAGATTTGTTTCAATTATTTTGTTCAAAAATCCTTCCCAAGTTATATAACCCCAGCTATACGCTCTCTCCAGTCTGCTAGCAACAGAAGCGTGAGCTGATCCAACACAGCCCTACGCTTCTCACAGTTGCTTAAAATACTTGTGTTAGTATCGATTTGGCTACAATGCACCAGAAAACCGACAAACGTCCTGTTTTAGGAAAAAAAAAAAAAAGTGCATAGAAAAATCACAGCCTGCAGATTTGAACATAACGGCTCAGACTTTAACCTCCACTGAAATCTGTTGGGATAGATTTAAATAGTTTGGGGCTGGGTCTATAAGTATCTTCAATGTCACTGGGAGGAAGACAGCAATGAGAAGAAAGCAATTTCTTCCTGGAGATCAGTCTTTGATGATGGGAATTATTACTGCGCTGGATACTGGTATAAATATCACTCCTGGCCTTAAAAAAAGCCACTTTGTTAAAAATACACTGGCTCCACTTAGGAGAGCACATATATCACGTAGCTATTGGAAGTGATCCTTTAGTGTTAATATACCAACTATAAAAAAGCTACCATAAAAAGATTTGCTGACCAAGTAGCAATTGTCCCAGCTACTAAGACATTGGCAATCCTTCCCCAATTCACTTAAAATAAATGAAATTGTCCTTGTACTTCTTAAGACAAGTGCGTGGTATAAAGCAATACTTTATAGGGTCAGTAGGGGAGCTTAATCTCTCCCTGATTTGTATCAGCACTTATCACCACACAATGTGTTTGTCACTGCAAAGGAAAAAGAATTTAATGATCTCTTGCACATACTTTCTTGGATAGGTTTAAAATTATGTTAGGAGCAGAACAGAAAGTGGGCCTCGCTTCCCGGCTCAAAACAATTCTCTACAGGAGGCTCCCATTGATCTAAGACGTATGTTCTTGTAGCTGGACTGAAGTTTGTGTTGAACAGCTAGTCTGTAGCTGAAACGTATATCCAACACACTGGTCAATTTATTTGCCTTGGAAGATCATTGCTTCTTTTAGCCAATTACAGTTAATAGAAAACACAGCAATAATTTGCATGCATTGCCATTGCTTAGGATAGCAGTATCGACCTTCACACAAGACAAAGCAGAACAAGTTGTCTGAATGTCCTCAAACAAAGAGTTAGGGGACAAGGTCAGCATTTGTTATTTTTGTTTTCTCTTGGCTCACAAGAGGAGCCAAAGTCAAAACAATATTGGTTTTTAAAAAATAATGCCCACAACATTTCTTAATAACATGTTCTTCCCTGAATTAAACATTTAAGAAAAACATGAAGAGTCAGTTGTGCTCAAATTCCTAACGTGTTGAGAATGTCATCAAACAAGATACAGAGAAGCTGCACTGTTTAATGTTTAAATGCTGGGCTGTGCTGAAATTCAGTTCCTAGAGCTTGGCATTGTGGTAGGTTCCCAAGACTCTCTTAGCATAACTACTTAATGTAGAACCAGGCTTTAAAATCCAGTGTTTTCTATTCCTATCTGGCACACCTAATATTGATAATAGTAAGTGATGGAAAGATTAACTTCACAGCTTCAACTGTCTAAAAGTTTGGTATCTCTTCTAATTACTTGACTCGCTGTATATCCCTGTATAGTCCATGGAAAGAAATGTCCATTTTCAGGAGGCAACTCATCCCACCTCAGCACCAGGTGCCCTCTGGAGCTGCCAGTTTGTTGCACTGGCTATAAAGAAAGCCTAACTGGTGATGTCCATACTAGTAAATTAAACAGGAAAGGTAAAAAATATTAAGTGACAACAGGGTGGGAAGGCTTTAATTACAGTCTGTAAGCCTCCACGTAGATCGAGCATTAGCCCACTTCATGGCACCGTTTTGGCTTGTTCCAGCCAACATGCTCTGACGCAATGCCAGGCATGGCTGGGGGGACAAGCACTGATTAGAGGCCATTGCTAGTCAGCCATCTGGATGCAGATAGTCTTTTGAGGGGGAAAGGGAAGAGAGCTTTGCCACATAGACGTGAGCCACAATTGCCACCTAGCCTCACAGACTGTGACTGTCCTATTTTATTTACTAGTATAAATACAGATTATATTCCCAAATTCTACACATCTCACGTCACATGGAATGGATTCATCCTCAATAACTATTAGAAAAACAACAACAAAAAAAGAGAGAGAGAAAAAAATAAAACAAAACAAAAAACCCCAAACCTGTTAAGCCTGCTTTCTGGTCACTGCAAAAACCTGGCGTGCTGTACGTTTTTACTCTTCTGTGCCAGCTGTCATTAAATCAGACACCACTTTCAGTGGTTTTGATTGCACACCAGCAGAAGAAGAAAGGAAGTAGTGCAGAGGAAAGCACTTTGCCCTGGGTAAGACACAGCAACAAGGTTGCCACAGCTACCACTGCCTGGGCAGTTCTACTCATGCCAATTTGGCAGAAACAGCCCATCATCTGGTATATATAGGGACCACAAATATCAGAATCCCTGATATTCTGTGAAAAGAAACAGAGACACCCATACATGACATCAAGCCAAGTGGCACAGTTGACATGCCTGAGGGATGGAATGCCATTCAGAGGGACGTGGACCAACTAGAGGGGTGGGCACACGTGAGCCTTTTACAAGGTCCAAGAAGGACAAGTGCAGGGTCCTGCACCTGGGTCAGGAGAGACCCTACTATCTATACAGGTCGGGGATGAAGGAATTGAGAGTAGTTGAAGGTACTGGTGGATGAAAAGCTGGACATGAGCCAACAATGTGCGCTTGCAGCCCAAAAGCCACTATATCCTGGACTGCATCAAAAGAAATGTGGCCAGCAGGTCAAGGGAGGTGATGCTGCCCCTCTACTCTGCTCTGGTGAGACCCAATCTGGAGTGCACGACGTCCACCACGTCCAGCTCTGGAGTCCTCAGCATGGGACAGACATGGACACTGGACATGGAACAGGTCCAGAGGAGGGACACAAAAACAGAGGGATGAAACACCTCTCCTATTAGGACAGACTGAGACAGCTGAGGTTATTCAGCCTGGAGAAGGATCCAGGGGATACCTTACTGCAGCTTCTCAGTAATTCAAGGGTGCTCATAGAAAAGATGGACACAAAATTTTTAGCAGCATCTGTTCTGATAGGATGGGGGATAATGCTTTTAAACTAATAGAGGGCAGATTTAGACTAGATATAAGGAAGAATATTTTTTACAATTGTGGTGAAACACTGGAACAGGTTGCCCAGAGAAGTGGTAGATGCACCGCCCCTGGAAACATTCAAGGTCAGGATGGACAGGGCTCTGGGCAACCTCATCTAGTTGAAGACATCTCTGTTCACTGCAGGGAGGGGTTGACTAGATGACCTTTAGAAGTGCCTTCCAACCCTGTGATTCTGTGTTCTGTCTTGAAAAAAAAACACTGAACTCAGCTAAAAGAACACTGTATTAGGCATCACTTTTTCTCAGAATTTATGATTGACTGTTCAATAGGAAAGATAGTGGCTCCTTGACAAATACACCCTAATTAGCTGCTTTCCCAATTATAAGCCATCTGCATTCATTCTACATAATGTAGCCAGATGTGACATCCCCTGATATTGTTCTAAGAATTAAGAACAACAAGTTATTCTCGGAAACTGCCCAAACAGAGGACTTCAGCTCTGACCCCCTGGAGCAAGAACTGCGGTCACTGAGTACACTGACCGCAATGAGTTCAGACCTTGACCTAAAGATGCCAAGAAGGCAGGACACAGCTGGCACTTATACATGAACTCAATGACAACCCAGCATTTTCACCAAACGGGCCAGAGAATAAGTGAGGGTCCTGCATTCTCCATTGCCTCTAACTTCCACTCTTCACATGCTTCCAATGGAATGTAACTAACTTGTCAATCGGACTCCAATTTACACTCTCCATCCTTTGGTTTGATTGGATTTTAAAAGGCACTTTAAATAACCTAGATGAAATTAGGAATAATCTTTCAGAAGAAATTTTTATTTTTTGATCTAATATTTTTTCTGGTAGTTCATCAAGAGAGTTATATGTGCGTGTGTTAGTTACAAACTGAATTATGTAGTGGCATCAAATTAACAACACTGGAAGCTGAAAAGCTTCTCATAATATTAAGAATATCAAAAAAGGCCGTGTTAGAATAAACTTAACCATGCTGCACCAGAACTGCATGTGAATTGGAAGTAGTAATGCTGTGTGACAAGGTCAATGTCCATATACTCATTTGCATTTCTTAACCTTTGTCAAGACTCTCAAGAAAATCAACTTTGTAAGAAGTCTTACAATGTGAGCCCTTCCCCATTAACAGCTGGATGGAGAGTTCTCACTTCAATTCATGGGTGGTACATTACAAAAACATATTTCAGAGGATCAGGTTTTCAAACTCTGCCAACGTGGTCAAAGACTGAAATAGAAGCTTGAACTCCACACATCTCATATCCCTGAATTACCAATTCCCTGAGTCATCTAATATGCATGGGAATTCTGTGTAGCTCATTAAAAAGAAAAAAAGTATTTGAATTCTAATTGAGAGGAAATGAGAATTCATCTAGTTGAGTAAGTTAATAAGGTTTCATAAAATGGGATGGTTTGTGTAACTTCTAACACAATTAAATATTAATAAACTCCTGTGGGAACAAGATCAATGGAGTACAAAATGTCTTCCTGAATTTTATCTTACATGTCATTTTAACCAGTTATGTATTTCTCTATACTCAGTGAGAAGTTTTATACAGGAGCAGAAGAGTGATGAGAAAAATCACTCATTTAGCACAGAGAAGTCTCAACACGTACAGAATAAAGAAGTGCACGCATACCAAGCTCACTTTCAAGAATGGATTTCACCCTAGTCTAAAATAAATAACCATCACACACATGTCCACAAACAACCTGAAATATTATATATAGTCCAACTAGACAGTGATTAACCTGAAATTTTCCCTGTCTGGCCCTATTTGCAACAAAACCAAAATGCTATAAAACTGATCTTAACCAACAGTATTAAACTATCTCTATCTAGTTTCCTGTATAAGTCTGTCTGACCTTTTCTGAAGGAACATTTCTAGATGTCTGGGTTTTGCTGGTCTCTTGGGTCTAGTATGAGCTTTCTCTTTGCTTAATTACAGAAGAACAATCATAAATCTCAACTTCCATTTCTAACACTACAACATCAGGTTGAAAATACTTTTTCCTTGTGATAGAGGTGTTAGAAACACCGGTCAAAAACAAACACAAGGCAACTGTTCTTGAATTTCTAGCAATTTGGTCTTGTGGTCTAAAAGATAGGCTATAGAAGTCCACAGAAAGTTTTTTAAATAACTTCTACATTTTAAACATTGACAAGAAATATCTATGCTTTACCAAAAAAAAAAAGATGCACCTGGAAAAATAACATTCTGGTTATCAGTTTCCCAAAATATTTCAGATAAATCCAAGTTCCCCAATTCCTCAACCCAGATTTTTCATTCCCATTTGTCAGTTCTTTCACTGGCATTTTTACAGACAGGTTCGCTTTCTTTACAGATTTGAAAATATTCTTTAGAAGGAAGCACCACAGTAAAACTTACATTGACATTCTTTGCAGCACTTGCCATCCACATACGCCAGGGCAGAGTTAAGCGGGCAGTCAGAGTGGGGGCAAATCAAAGCCTCGCACTGCACAGTACCGTTCTAGAAGAATAAAAGGCGCTTAACTGACAGTTATATTTAGCAAGAGCAGAGATGTTCTCAAACACAAACACTTAAACATCTATTTTTAGTGCATTGAACTCTCTAATACCACCCAAAAAAACACTTTAACATGGCTCTTTTAATAAGTACAAGAACAGAAACTATACCTGTAGAATATCATGAATACAGGCCTGTAGACATTTACAATGTTGTCTTTGAGATGATAATGATCAAAATTCTTTTTAAAGGCAAATCTATTTGGAAGTAAAACATTCTGCCAATCAGCAGGAAATTGACAGATTAGTGTGAATAACCTCACAGAACTCTCCTCTGCCTTCTGATTTTTACATAAGAGACAATACGTTTCTAAAAGTTAATAATATCACAGTTGCAAGAAAAATCTGAGACAAAAATACAGGATGCATTTAACAATAAATTCAAAGAATTTTAAATAGCTGTCAGCCAGATTTGATACCATGGACTAAGTCTTCTTTTCATCAACCACAAAACACTTAAAAGCAAAGCAGATATCCCTCCAGAAATATAAATATTAAAGTCATACTAATCTTAAGGAGAACCATTTAGCCAATTACAGAAGGCAACAAATCAATCTAAGGCACAATACAGACAAGAGCCTTTTTACCAATTTCTAATGGTCTTAGGATCAAACAATGAGTTCAAATGGAATTGAGTTTTACAGGAATGGACAATGCCATTGATGCCAGGGTTTGGCACCTGAAAGGATAACTTGCAATCACTTCTGGAGTTGTGATACCTTTGGGAATCTTCCATCCACTTAACAAATCTTTTTCATTTGTGATATGGCAGAGCATGCATGTGACCCTGACACTTTACTCTTTATTACTTACTGAGATGTAACCAAAGGCAACCACAGGGAATCAGACACAAGGGATCTATTAAATCATTTGCTAAGAAAAAGGCTGTGTTTATAGCGATAAAAGCAGGGAATTCATTACCCAGAGAAACTATTTGCAACTCAGTGGATGAGAATAACATGATAGCTAAGTACATTGCATAGCATTTGCCTATGGTGACATGAAATATAGGAGAATTAGACGTGCTGGCATTGCTGAATCATCAGGAAAATGTTTTTACTAATAGTATTTCTTAGATTCAAAACAGGTTTCCTAGCGCTTTGTTGTTACTACCTAGCATACACCTGGAAGTTCTCTCATTACAGTTTTATTGAGGCAAAAATAATCAGAGAAAACATTAGAGTTATTAAGTCTCTGCTCAAACTGTAGCCATACCATGCAAGTGCAGTTCTTACAGCCATCTGTCCAGGATTCAAACTCTCTGTAGGTCATGCCTTTCATTGTGCAAGTCCTTTCACAGTAGCACTGATCCAACTTGTTCATCCTCTGCTCAGCTTGGGACAACTATATTTACAGTACACAAAAAAGTTCTGAATTTGTAAGTGGTTTCCACATGAGCATAAACATGATTAAAACTGTCCCCCTTACTGCCAAGCATGCAGGTGATAGAATAAATGTAGGAAAATGCAGTCAAAGACATTAAGACAATAAAACAATTATTTTCAAATACAATGATTAAACCATCAGTCATTCAGGGATGGAAACTAAGCAGCAAGACAAAATGCATTTCATTTTTCACTAATAACATAAGAGGCATCATGTAATATAGTGAGTATATCAAGATGAGTATAGACCCTGATTTCTTATCTCTGTATCTGTGAACTGACCAAGAATCTTGCTCTACAACCACTTGCAGATATTAGGTTATGAGCAAATGATATGAATCTGATTGCAGGGACAAAAGTGGAGGTAAAGCTCAAAACCAACACGTTAGCCATTGTTCCTCAACCAAGGCATCTTATCAAGTGTGCATCAAATTAGTCAGGTAATAGCATTCCTGTAGACATCTACAGAAATTACATTTTAAACCAGAGGACTAGTCTATATTTACCAGCAGACATGCATGGTTTTGGTGTGATATTTTGGGGGGAAAAAGAAGAAAATTTGCATTCTGAATTCCTTGTCTTGCATCTTTTTTCTGAACTCACCTTCGGCCGCTGAAGTCTAGAAAAGTATTGGACCAAGAGCATTGCTGCACTAAGCACTATAAGCTCAGTAACCTATTTCATTCCAGGTTTATTGTCTTGTTAGCCTAATAGAGTGAGCTTGAATATCTATGAGCCCTCTCATTGCTCAGGGATTTGGATGCCATTTGCTATTAAAATATATTATTCTATAAAAATATTAAAACACAAGAAAGCTCTCTGAGCTGGGATTTTGTAAACAGATACACCAAGCGTAAATATATGAACCCAAACATATAAACATACCACGCAGGGACGTTTCTCGCACATCCACAGGAACATCCCCACATATGAACAAATAATCTAGAAAGATGGCAATTAAAGCCTTAGAGTTCTCATTTCTCCTATGCCATGCCTCCTAGTAAACATTACCTTAGCTGATGTTTTGGCTAAAATGTCTTGCAGTTCCATAATTTTCTGCACGAGTCCATGGAAGTCATTACAAGTTGGGCATGCTAGAATAACAAAATATGTCTATTATTAACAGAAACATGTATAGGCTCAATCATGCCAAAGTTGACAATCAATACACTGAAACTCAAGATTTTAAGAAAGCTTGTAGGACAGAAAGTAGGTAGACTCAGAATCATTTAGGTTGGAAGAGACCCTCTACAAAGTTCTCCCCTACACCATATCCCTCAACACCACATCTTATCTACTCTTAAACACGGTCAGGGATGGTGACTCCACCATCTCCCTGAGCAGCCCACTCCACTGACTGATCACTCTTTCTGTGAAGAATTTTTTCCTAATGTCCAGCCTAACCCTACCCTGCTGCAGCTTGAAGCCATTCCCTCTTGTTCTATTGCTAATTGCCCATGAGAAGAGACCAGCACCAACCTCTCTACAATGTCCTTTCAAGCAGTTGTAGAGA
>VZTM01009193.1:61468-83525 GCA_013400555.1 Jacana jacana
AGCTACAACCTAGGACAACTGGATGTTCCCCCATGCTGCCTGTGGAGCTGCAAAGATTAGCTAACTGAAAAAACGTGTGCCTGAGAGAGGTCTCTAACAGCATGTGTTCTGGAATTCAGGAGAAAAGACCTCTTTGGAGAGGCTCACTGTATTAATTTCTCCTCCTTTCCTTCCTTGTTCTCATCAACTTCAAACTCATGTCAACCCAACCTATGGCACTTTCCTGAAAGGATGAATGGCAAGCTCCAACCCATTCAAGTTTAAAACACTCTTCACTGAACACACAGGCAAGTATTTAAACCATTTAGCTATTAATCAACAGTAAAGTTTTTCCAACTATTTGAGGAGCTTTATTCATCATACATCAGCTGTGATATGAGTTGACTCTGCCACTTGCCAGGAATTCAGGTTCCTTCTCATTCTGCCAAAGTTTCAACAGGGAGATGTGACACCCAGCCCACTGGGGCTCCCAAAACAAGACCCCCCTTCAGTACATGAGAGGCGTTGCACAGGCTCCAAAAGAACCTAATAGTTCAAATTAACACACCACTGGATGCTAGGTACTGAGAGAAGTTACACAGCACCAGAAAGCAGGTTGCCAGAATTGTGCTCTCAGACTTTAGACCTTAAAGCCAAACAGGTACATATATATCCCAGTGTGAATATGCCTACTGGCACATTGGTTTATTGCAGAAATGTTAGGTTCAAAATCAACTATAGCCAAATAAAAATCTTTTTCAGAGTGACTAATGATTTTGACCCCTCTGGATAATCCATTTAATCTACTTAAAGCAGCCCGATTTTTGGAAATAGCTAAGCACCTGAACCTCTCAAGATCAGATCAATAATTCTTCCACAATGAGTGGCTAAAAATATTGGCTTCCCAAAACACTAAGAAGCACTGAAAGTCCTCATCTTCTAAACTGATGCATCCCCTGTACAAAAGTGTAATTTTCATTTTCAGGTGCAGTTTGGTCATTGGCATTACATTATGCTGGAGTATATTTTGGCTATATCAATGTTCGTTTAACAGGTATCCATTTCCGTATTTCTGTTAAGCTGGTTTATATTTGTAACTGAGGCAAAATGCTCCACATTTTCTGTTTAATTTTTTTCTTTCTTGAAAATCAAGGAAAAAAAAAATTGCAGTCCACTATAGGAGCATTTATTTTTCTACACCTAATGAGCTTCTTTGCAGTGACTATGATTTGGTAAAAAGAAGAATATTCAATTAAAGAAACTGAGAAGGCCCACACACACAAAAAAAAGTAATATTAAAAGTTATTAATTATAAGCACATAGAATAAATGAAGTGTATCTGAGCTCAGCTTAAGCAATGCATTAATATTTTCTGATTTTATTCTTGGAGTCAACTGTTTATTTAAGCCACAGATATAATTTTGCAGCTTGCTTAGCAGACATACTCTAAGTCTCCTAGAGGAAAAGGAAACACATATTGAACTGAAAAATTTTAAAAACAGTCATGCTTCAGTTTTCAAATCTGAGTGCCCCCACTGGACTTCCATCTCCATACACAACAAGGATACAAATTAACATTTAAGTATGGCAAAGAGTATTTCAACACCCAAAAAGAATTATTTTAGCACAAAAGCACAGAACTTTCTGTGAAAACCAAAGTCAAAGTGTTTTACACTGAAAAAAAGATTTAGCAGGCCATATTTTAAAAAGTGATTTGGTCCATGATCAACATCATCAATTCTATTTTGCAGCTCAAGCAAAAATATGCCTACTGAGAGGAAAACGGGACTCAGTATGGAAGGCATCCACAGAGATGCCATCATTTGTTAAAGCAGTTCCAGACTAAGGCCAAACCACAGACAGCAGCTGTGACCTTGAGTCCATTACATAGCACTCATTGAGGAATCAAAATTCACACTCCAGTTCAACATTACGTTCATTTCCTCAGTCTTGCTATACACAAGGTGCTTGCCAAATATATGTTAAAGCAGAAGCAGTAAGTATGTACAAATATTCTTTCTCTAAGGGAAAAAGCATTCTCTCCACTGATGCTAGTCATATTCATTTCTGAGCCAGAAGATATCACGATGAAATCTTAATTCTACAGAGGTAATGAAGATGGAGTCCCAGGACACTGCTGTTCCGTGACACAACAGAAAAAAAAAAAAAATCTATCTAGCTATGAAACAGACAATGATTTGACTATTTTCTTCCCAGAATTCTGTTGCACTCAACCATTTACCTTTCCCTGTCATATGCTGCTGTTGGCCGTGTCATATGGCAACACTGAGACCTGTGCATCTGGCTCTGCAGCTCTATTAAGTGAAGTCCAGTTTGATGGAAACACAGTCCACTGCTTCAGACATGCTAACACACAATGCACCACAGCACTAAGAACCACATCATGATTACAGAATCACAAACTGGCCAAGGTTGGGAGGATCATCCTCCTCAGATCATCTACTCCAACTGCACTGCTCAAGCAAGATCAGCTACAGCAGGTTGCCCAGGACTGTGTCCAGGTGGCTATTGAATATCTCTGTACTAGTCTTACTCTCACCCACCTCACAACAGAACTGTTTTCTTACATTCAGATGGAATTTCAGGTGTTTCAGTTTTTGCCCATTGCTTCTTGGTCTGTCAGTGGGCACTACTGAGCAGATTCTAGATCCCTCATCCTCATTCCCTGCACACATTCAGGTATTTATACACATTGATGGAACTCCCCTTGATCCTTCTCTTCTCCAGGCTGAAAAACCCCAGCTCTCTCAGCCTCTCCTCATATGAAAGATGCTCCAATACCTTACTCATTTTTGTTTAAGCTCACACTTCTCCTTTCAGGGAAGGCGTACCTTAAAATAACCGTGTGCATTATTCCTCTGTCCCAGCCAAAATGTTGTACCCAAAGGTAAGTCCATGAAGGGCTTCTCCACAACTCTTTCATAAATTCTGAAAAGAAAGGGAAAAAATAAAGTCCCAAGGTGTTATTATTTCATTTTCTCAGAGCTGGAATGTTACCAATGTGACAACTACTTCTAAAACATCACTCTTTACTTACTTATTGCAGTCCACATGTAAAATCAAGTGAGAGGCACTGATTGCAAGGGAAAGCCTGTGCCATTTATCATCTGCCAAAATGTATGGGAATACTTCTGTGTGGGAGCGATGACTGCCTGAACGATAATGCAATCTGATTTCATTTCGATGACCGCTGCTTTCCAGCTCCAGGTACCTGTACCACAAATGCATCAACATGTCATGAACCCTTCTTATCAGCACAGCTACATTTTACATAACACAGCTTCTCATTGTCATGCAGGGACTATTTAAAAGAGGGAGAAAGACAAGCAAGGAGATACAAAGATGAAAATAGACATTTTCCAGTCCTGCACTGCATCTTTCTTCTCAATAACACATAATAGCAGGTTCCAACTTTCATGAAAGTACATAAGATCCCAAGCTAAATACTTTTTTCCTCCCCCAACACTGTCTTCCACAACATGATATGATTGGCAATATCATTACCTTATTATGAACAATTGCCTGATTTCCTAAAAGCGTAGTAAGGATACTCTGAAGGCAGGAATACACAAAAGACGTCAAGTTTTGTGTTAGGGACATCGTTAGCCATTACCAACGAGGGAAGTAAGCAAGAACTGAGACTGGACACAGCTTGCTTTGGTTTCAGAGGTGCTATTAATATCTCTATTTTTCATAATGAAATTTCTCCAAAGAAATACAAAATCAAGAAGTGCTAACTCTTCAAAACAATTTATGTATCTGTACATATTTGCTTTGTTAAATATGTATTTGTGGTGTGTGTATATATATGTATAAGCATACAGACATATATATATATTTATGTATATTTATATACACAGTAAAAAAAACCGCATTGCAGCTGTACCAAGATAAGCGGACCCCACACCAGATTTGCAGATCAGTTTACAAAGCACCCCATAACCAAATCTGAGACTCAGTCAGACAGGTCTACTACTCACATATCAAACCTCTTCTGGGAACAAGCCTGACAAACTGTTTGCCTTCGAAGTACTAAGTTTCACATTTTAAAGTCCTCCCCTAAAATGCTTTTAAAGCAGGAAAGAAGAACAGAAATAGAGGTTCTCCAATAACCATATGCAACCTACAGCTAAAGAGCAAGGAAAATAACATAGTATGTAGCGAGATGCACATCATCTGGAAGCGCAGGCAATTCATTTTTGTCTATTTCTGCTGCTACATCTGCAATCAGGCATGACAGGGGTTTGTAATCTGAGCACACGTGTGGTTTAGGGTGATGTTTACTCTAACAGGCTATCTATATTAAAGAACAGACAAGACCACGATTGCAGTTTTCAAGAGTGAAGAGGAGCCCAAATCAAAACCGTCTTGCACAGTCATTATCCCTAGGAGAAGGCTGGGCTCACTGCGCATCTCTCCTTCCTTCAGGGTATTTCATAGTGGAACATGCGTAGCAACAGCACAAAAACAATTATCCTTGTGCAAAACTGGCAAAGGGCAATTTCTACTTTCTCCTCAGTATTAACACAGCAGTTAACTAGAGTCAGCAATAAATTTTATAATCTGAGATAATTTACCTCCTTGTGCCCCAAAAATAATTTTTGCATTGGCAAGAAGTGTAAACTAATTGAAAGCCTGGCTGGAAAAAAAATGGGCAATAGTGGCAGGACATCCGTCAACTTAATAACCTCCTCATAACTCAAGCTTCAAGGATAAAAATAAGGTCACTCTTAACCTAACAGAGAAAGAGAACATTAGGGAACTGGACTCCTCCAGCAACTTTTAAGTGTCTCCACCCAGCTGCAGATACAATCTGGAAAAAGAAGAGCATGGATGCGCTGAAACGTTATCTCCTGGTCCTGCCAACAGCTAGCTCCTACTCTCCTCAAAGCCAACGGCAGAACTGAGGCCAGCACAGAGAGATGCAGGCACACAGGGAACAAACTACAGCAGCAGACAGGCAGTCAGAACAGAAGGTATAAAGTGAACGCTCATGTTGCCCCTTATGCAGGTGAGGTAAGGAAATCTCTGAGAACAAAACATCGATTTCCCAATAAAAAGACTGTCACTGTAAAAATTTCCAGAATTAAGAACTGCTAAGAGAGGATGCTGACATTCATCGATGCTGTATTAAGCAAAGAAAACTTCCTGCCCCAAGCTGTGCAAACATTGTGGAGACTTGGGGTTTTAGGTGTAATTAAGACACTCTTGAGATCTACATGCCATCTCTTCTATTCTTCCATTTGGTAAACTAACAAATACATCTACCTTCAAAAGGCCTGACTATTGTTAGAGAAAATGCCCATCAAAATGAAAAAGAAAATAATAGCCATTAGGAGAATAATTTATGGTTTAATAATAATTGTAGAGGCAGCAGGAAAACACAATTAGGAAAACAAGTGAAATGACAGCCAGAACAATATTTCCTTCAGCCTGAACTAATGCCATGACACTGAAACACAGGGAAGTGAAAGTTCACAATTTTCACTTCATTTTTCACAGAATACTGTTCCTGATATTCCACTTTTCTAGGTTTAACTGATTGGAATTAAATAGCTCTGGCTCAATCTCATGAGCTTCAGAAGATGGAACAAGCCTCAGCACTGACAAGCAGATAGGGGTGGAAATGCAAAGTCTGGGCTCCTCATGCTTTCTGTGAGGCTGTAACAAAGCATGCACTTGGGCAGACAATTGCCAAAATATTGGAAGTGTCTTTGAGAAAGTAAAGCATTAACAAGTACACTTGGATTTTAAAAACTCATTTATAGTGACATAAAATGCTCTACAGTTCACAGAATCACAAAATGTCAGGGATTGGAAGGGACCTTGAAAGATCATCTAGTCCAATCCGCCTGCCGGAGCAGGAACACTTAGTGGTCTGTACACTCCAGATTACTAATCTTGAGAGAGAGAAAAGGGGGTGATTTTGTTTCCTAAAGGACTTACTCCCAAAGTAAACAGTAACTGCACCACACTGCAGTCTTCTCCTAACAAAGTCTCATTACTGAACAGCTTTAGTGGAACCTCATCAGCTGAATCACTGGTTTCTTGTCCATACCATTCCAGCCTGGACCACCCATCGCAGGGAGACTGTCAGCTCATGGATTCCCCTTCGGAACAACACTACTGCTTCCCCATACAGCTCCAAGCTGCCCATCTATGCTGCAAAAGGCAAACGGGCCTTGGAGTGAAAAATAAACTGCAATGAGGACCACAGCACAACAAGAGAAGCTGTTTCCCCCTTTACTAATGTCCATGATCTCTGTGGTTGTTTAATCAATACCAGCCTACTTGATTTTAAGCCCCCAAAACCACACACACTTTGGGTCAAATAGATTTAACTGAGCAGGGAGACGATACGTTCTTAGGTTTACTGTGTTCGACACACAGAGAAGAAAATGCCAATGTGCAAGAAAAGGCTGCTACATCTCTGCAAATCACTCTGTGCATACACAATCATTGCAAAGACAACAGCCAAGGCCATGGGAAGATCAGCTGCTCTGCTTGGGAACCAGCCAGACGGTGACCCCTTATGTACTGGCTAAGGCTGAGCCTATCTTCATAAGAAGAAATTTGTCTCGAATGCCTCAGAGGAATCTGAGACCAAAACCAGACATGTTTTCTCTGCTGCTCATCACCGATCTATCAAAACTGCCAGCTTAAGAGTAGAGAGTCAGCAGATCTGCTCAGCTGCAGAGCTGCTACTGCCCGTTCTGGCAAAGCCATGCAGTCCACACGAGCAGTGACGGGGCGAAGACTATGGAAAGCAGAAGTCAGGATGAAAAGCAAAAAGCTAGAGATTTGGGAGGTGAAGCACCAGGTGGTCTGTGTCCACAGCAGAAGTCTTTGAGAAGAGGGAGGTATGGCTGTTCCAGCTGACAGCCAGAGCTGGTAACTCCCAATCTTTGATGGCTCACTTGGCTCATTTGGGATCCCTGCTCACACAGCAAACCCACGCTGTAGCTGCCCACTCTTACTTCAGGCAACTCATGATTTCAACTCGAATATACAGCATGTAGACAAATATTTTAGAAGCTAAAGGCAAGATAACATGTCTGCTGCTAATGAATTTATTACAGGGTAGTGGTTCTGTTTAAAGTTTTATTACTGACATTTATAGTTCCTCACAGCCCTTTGATCTACATTAGTAAGAAAAGGAAAACCAATCAAATTTAAAAAAGGAAAAAATTAAAATCCTCATCTCCACTACTTAAATCTTAATCTGAAGGTTTTTTATATAAAACTTCTAGGTTTTGTTAGGCATAATTACATAAAACACTTGAAAAAAAAAAGAGAGCCTACTTAGTAGAAACTATTCAGTGCAAACTATGGCTACATCAGCAGCGAGTAGTTCTGCTGCATGTAGATTATGAAGATGTAAGAGCAATTTATGCCACACAGCAAGGTGTTACTTGCTATTTTCCATGGCATGATGAGTGCACATTCTGGAGTGCGAATCCTATTCTTCTCTTTGGAAGTAAGACTTAAAAGTGTTCCAAAACATTAACTGGGAGTTTTTACTGCCTGGTGCATCATTTAGAACAATATTGGCACTTAAGTACCCCCAAGGTGAATTCTAAGTGGCACCTGTTCTACAGCTGTGAAAACCTAGTCCCTTCCTCTCACGCTACTGCTTGGCCTTACAGGCTTTGCCCTTTTCCCTGACTATTGAGAGCTCTACCTAGGCAAGAGATGACAGGCAGTTTAGACATGGAGTGATAGATAAATAAATACTGGTCTTCACTTCTCTGGGTAAGTTGGTAGCACTTAGTGCAAGTGCACAGTGGGCAGGAAATCCATCAGTTCAGCTTCTGTCCCCTTCTTTTGTTATACACAGCTTTAGAGCCAGACAAGAATTTTCTGACATTGGATATTTTTGTTCGAAAATGCTGATCCATTCATTAAAACCACATCTTCTGATAGAAACAAATGTTCTAACAGCAAGGTTTGTGGGGTCCAGGATAAAATCCTTGTTAAAATGAGAGAGAGAGAGAGCAAATCTAAAACCCTCTGAAAGACTTTCTCAAATACTCTTTAATGCTTTATTAGCTATTTGAAAGCAGAGACTGCAAGTGACGAGAGGTTGAAATCAAAAGGGGTTATTTCCCATATCAAAACAGACTGCGCAAGCAACAAGACAGTAAAACAAGTCTCTCGGGTCGACCTGATGAGACTCACCCATTATGCAGAATTCATCAATCAAAAACAGGAAGTCATGTAGAAGAGCAACGTAAATTCAGTAAGTTGACTCAAATCCTATGCCTATGCTAACAAATCAAGCCAGCAAGGCTCATTCCCTGGCACTGAAGACAAATATTAACAATGGTTCTCTACAGCTCACATACAGATGGGTGTTCTTTCCCACTTCTGTCCTGAAATGGGTGGGGGTTTTCCACACTGCCTGTTAACAGTCTCCGGTGAGTGCTGCCCTGGCATCATCTGCAAGGGTGCTAATTGCAGGACACAAAACCATGGATGATAGCAATTACGCAGAATGGACAACAGCAGGCCAGTGCTCCAGCCTGGGCTGGGGCACCATTTGGTTTACCAGCCTGGTTCTGGACAGGCACTGCCAACAAAGGTCTTTACTGCACTGCGGGAAAAAACAAGAATGACACTCCTCAGGACACTTGTCTCAGATGGAAAAGAACCAAGTTCAAGCCCCTGCTCAAAATCAGGCAGAGCAAAAGACCAATGGTGTGAGGAAAATGCCTCTGAAGTAACTCAGCCAGCAAGCTACGGACCATTCTGGCATTTACATCTCTTCTGCTGTTTATTTTCTTCCACCACAAAAAAAGGTCAACCGTTTCAGCTTTGTTCCAGCATGACACTACTCATTGGACCAGATAGTTATGGAAGACAGCTGGGGAGGAAGAAGGTGTATTCCTGATGTGCACAGGAGATAGAGCTTCATGCTCTCAACTACTTCAGTGGTGGTTTTCAGCATCATAGGCAGGGACAAACCTTCTGTCTCTTATTCAAGTAGGTCTGTCACTAGTCTCAATTAAAACTCCAGGCTCATACAAGAATTTTGTAACGAGTTTTCGACCAAATCACCCTGGATTAGTTGGTACTGCGATGACTTACATCGGCAGACAGGCTCACCTGACTTAAAGCTCCCTTTCTGCGACTTCTGTTAAGACAGGTGCATTACAAGAATTCACATTCTATTGACATTTATTTTCTCTTTTTTGGTCATAAAGAGTAAACTAAATTGAAGTAAAAAAAATCCAGGCAATAGTGACAAGGCATGAATTTAGTAACATTCCTTATAACCAACACTTAAAGAAACAGGTCATTCCCAATGTTATGTAGACATTAAACTGAGTATAACACAAAATAGCTTCTTTTGCAAGTATTTCCCTCCAACCACACACTCGGGGTAGAAGTTAATCTCTCAAACCAACAGAAACAAGGAACCTTTCTCTTTTGTGGTACAGGCAAGAGCCCAGCCAAACTTTCAGTGGCTACATAGAGAGTCCTTTGTCCCAGAGAATCTTCCCAGGCACTAGAAAAGCAGTGAATGAATGAATGAAATACCTTTTTTTGTTTTGACACCTTTGATGAAACATGCAAACCACATCATCAAAAGAAAAGGCAGCTGACACCAGAGGAGTGTTAAATTGCTAGTGGATGTCAATTCAAAAGCAATTGATTGTTATGAATGAATGTAAGAGGATTCATAATTATTGCCAGAATAGTAAAAAAGAGCAACTAAAATTTACTATAAAAAAATAAAATACAGAACATTACAACCCTCTACTCTTCTGGCAAAGAGCACTAATACATCACCATGAAGCAGTTTACAAAGCAGAAATAAGCTACTACTACTTTAGGAACAGGAACAGCCACATACAGCTTTAATATTTGAAAATGAACCCCATGATACTCGCAACTAATGCCTGCTCTGCAAGTTACTGATGGAGAGGAGAAAAGGCCCCCTCAAACAAAACCAACATAACTCTGCAGTATTGGTTTAAGTGGTAAGTATTGAAAGTCTTTCTGTGTGTAATGTGTATGCAGCAGACTTAGTGATGTTGGAGAGAAGAGACTTCATACTGCAGTCCAGAAATACAGACACTCATATATCAAAAGCAGAGAACATACAGTTCCACCTCTATTTTAATACAATGGTCAAATGACAGAACCAAATTCATGCATCAGGAGTTCACCTCTGGCAACTTATCTCCTTGTACAGCTAAATCTGTAAGAGAGAGAAATTGTCACAGGCAATTTCCTCCTAGACGCTGAAAGAGGCCTAAAACTGCTGTACGGTACAGCCCATTTGACAGAAGATAACCACAAAACACCAACAGCTGTGAAAACAAATGCTAAGTAAGGCAGAAATTGAATAAATTAATAGAGATACAAAATTAAATGTAAGGAATGCCTGTCCACAATATTCAATTGATTTTACTGCTCTGTTCCAAGATATAAAAAGCATTAACCAAAAGAAAGATGGGTTAAACTACAATCACAGTATCACAGAATGATTGAGGTTGGAAGGGAACTCCAGAGGTTATCTTGTCCAACCCCTCTGGCTCAGGCAGGACCACCTAGAGCCAGTTGCCAAAATGAGTTCAATGATTTCATCCTTTAAGGGTCCTAATACATAGTATCTCAAGAGATATGAATATAAATTAGTTGCATAAAGCCACCTAACCATGAAGGGAGCAAAAGGCTTTATTACATCACTCCACTGTTGCCAATTAAATGAAAATATATGATAGAATAGTGAAACTTAACATATATTACAAGCCCGTTGCAGACTAAAATAATCTCTCTGCTGATTCTTCCATCAAAAAGCAGCTGGGAAATTCAGAAGTGAAACGAGGAGGATAATACAGTTTAAACTGAAGGCCAAGAGCAAGCACACAACAATCAGTGGTTAAGAGTGCTTCCACTCTGACTTAAGGCACCACTTCATTAACATCATTCAAAAATATTTATCTTGTTATTGTAAAGCACAATGCATTTTAAGCAGGGCAATCTATGTGGTCATGGTGATGCTCTCAGGTTAAGAAAACATTTGTAATTTCTATCTTTCAAATATCTGCCATACATAAATTTGATTCAGCTGCCTGGAAGTCATCTGAACGATTTACTGAGGTGCAATTTTGAATCCCTGACGCCACGAGAGTTTTCTTGAAAGTTGTCACCTCCAAGCTGTACCCAAAACTACCATCGCCTGAACTCCTCAGCTGCTTTAGTCAGTGCGGGGGGAAAAGTAAACTCTGTGGAAGAACATGAGCATATTAGAAAGGGATAGTTACAGGTATCCTTTCAGATTCTTTCCCTTTAATTTTAAAAGATCTGAATATATTAAATACTAGATAAAAGCATAATCATTATAAAAGGGGGAGACAGCTTTGATACTCAGCTAGGAAAAGAAAACTAAAAACACAGAGGGAAAAAGATGAGTACATCTGCAGAAAATCCTTTCAAGAGCTATGTTTTGTGGTGACAGCAACAGCCAAGTCTCAGCAGATGTCCACACTTCAGATTTACATGGAGAACCTTTCCATCTGTCTGATAGCCCAGGGACAGCATTCACCCTGTGACAATAGAAGGGAAACTGGGAGGCAGTTCTGAAAACTTCTTGAGACTCAAAGCCTTAAACAGTTGCATGATGTTACCTCATGGAAGTAGAAATTTTTGATGTTTCTCAACATAGAACCAGCAAAAAAGAAACATCCCCATAAAACTAAACTACACAGACAGAATCAGCAAGCTCCAAATCATGTAAACTATTTTAAAACTATATAGTTAAAGAAAATTATAACATTAAAGTGTAACTGCAATTTAGGAAGTGTCCTCAATTGTAAATTAGCCTATTTGCACCAAAGTCCCTAGACCCATGCAGAGAGAGAATGTTCTTACTGTGATTTATTTTCAAAAACACATAAAATATTTCCCAAGCCCCTGAAATACCTTTTCCACTTTTTCAACAAACATTTTGATTTTCTTTTACCCTAGAAATTTGTTTTCCCTGGAACCATTAGCTCTTATGAAACCTCTATAAAAAAAAACCCATATGAAAAGTTACGCGTGTGATGACTGATCATATCCTCCAGTTACTGCCACCTCTAGCCTTCCTCACTACCCTTCCACTCCCTCTCTGCAGAAAAGCAGGAGCTAGTACTGACTGCTGTAAATTAAGAATACGGCCAGCTGTGACTCTAGCCCGCAAGGCAGCAGTTCGATATTAGACATAGTTCGATATTTTTGACATCAGAGGAGCTATACAAGGCTAAAGCTGGCGCAAAGGAGTGGAGTCGGGTCTGGCGTTGCTGACTTCCCCTGCCAACTATGATGACTGCTGTGACTGAGAGTTCACAGAAGTTGCTTAAGAACTAAAAGATTGTTCCAGACAAGTCCCTGGTTGGAACCTGGCAGGGTCAGAGAGATGGAAATCCAGCACTGAAGATAAATAACAGTTATTGAATGTAACCCATCCAAATGCTCCCTTTTTCTTTCTATATTCTCTTGTCCTTACTGTCATTCTTCATAAAAAAAAATGAAAACCTTAAGAGATACTACAGGATAGTCAGAGATGTTTAATTCCCGTACCATCCACACCTAAGTCAGCCCTCATTTTAGCACAACTAAACTGAACACACACTATTGCACGCAGACATCTTTCTGTACATCATAGCACAGAATAGACCAGAACATGTTTATTAAAAGCTTAAGGGCAGATCTAATTTAATAGCCACGAGTTCTTTCTGGCCGGACTTCTGTTGAGAATGACTTTACAGCAGCCAAAGCAAAGCAAGATTTTCTTTGACTGTAAAGGCATCAGATTAGGCCTAATATCTTGAAAACAAATTTCTCAAGTTTCATTTCAAACAGATTACCTAATATTCTCCCAAAGAAAGAAATTAAATATTCACGAGTGTTCTTTAGCTGCTCCAACCAAAGTTGACCAGATGAGTTACTCTATTTGCCTAAATAACCTAGAAGGCTTTTTCTTCCTCTTTGATTGTCCAAAGGCTGACAAGGAGAAATCAAAACCAAACATAAAGCATACATCACTATAGAAAAATTCAAAACAGTAGGCATCACTTAAGAGGACATAAGACAAAAAGGTCACACTGGCTAAAACCATGGCAGCAGATTTTCTCAGCAAGGTGCAAACTGGGTATTTTCTTCAGTTTTCAAACTTCTAACATTATAACATTAGAATAAGAGTACTAAGAGATTCCACAGTTAAGAGAAAAGGGCCTCAAAAACACTCAGCAATGGTACTAAATTATGCATTCAGCACTAAGATACCTAGACTCATAATGTAGACCACTTGATTTCAGCTAGAAACCTCGACAAATGCTCTTAATTTCAGCTAGACAATTCAGATTCCAATACACATATAAACAGAAGAGGGTGAAAATGTAACAGTAAAACCTGTAAATATTTAAGGTATGAGAGAAATCGCTTGAAAAAGTAAAGATGTTATCAACACATTGTTAAAAGTCTAATTCCCGGTCCCTAAAAATATACCAATCTAAAACAATTAGCTTTTCAGAATCATGTCTGTCACCCTTTAATGACCACATTTTATATGGGCATAGGCAGATGACAGGGATGAAGCAAAATCAAATGAGATAAGCAGCAATGTTTGTCCGACCTCAAGACCAGGACACCAGCATTGCTCTAACCTTTCCTTGTCTTTGCTACGGCTGGATAGAATCAATTTCATGCATTCTTGTTTGCCTAACACCAGCAGCGCAGATACTTGACCAGCCTTACTTAATTCAAGAATTAGTATCTCAAATTCTTCTTCATCTCCTCAATGAAAGTTCATTGCATATTATTTTTTGTACTTTTATCACTTGTGATGTTCACTAAACAGCAGTGTTTTCTGCCAGTTGACTACTCTCCAGGTTAACATCTCCAGTTTTAGAGTTTCACACTGGTAATCTCTTTGCCCACCTCTGCAGCTATTTTGGCACAGAAAGGAAGGCTTTGTCTTTAATTTTGAAATCTCATATATATTTGTTAATCCTATCAGTAGTCCAAGCAATCCATGTCCTTCCTACAAATGGAGAAACAAGCTTTGTCAGGGCACAGCTGGCCCTGCAGACCCACTCTGTCTCATTAGAGACAGAATAAACTTTTCCATCTGGGATGATGTGGCACATGTGGCGGTACAGTCGGGAGTTCGAAACTCAGTAATCACAACTGCCTGGTTCAGTCCCTTGCTCACTCCCGTAGATGAGAAGTAGGTAACAGCTAACAGAGAAGCCCCTTGTCTTCTATGATACAACATAGTAAACATCACTCAGGAGGCGTTCAAATGCCTCATTGCAAGCAGAGAGATGCTTTCATAAACTTAGCATAATGGCCCTTGGGAACGTGCTCCCCTTTTATTCTTCTTTAGTTTATTATGGTTATTTGTTGTTTATTTGGTTTGGTTGTTGGTTTTTTGGGTTATTTTTAAGGTGAATTGCAGAGGATGGGGCCTCTAGGAAATAGAATAAAAGTAGAATTGAACCATTTTTCAGCACAAAATAATTGATGTCACGCCTGCTATTGAAAACTTGTCGTTTTCAATAGAAACAGGTATTTTGCTTTGCCTGAACATCTCTCTTTACATTTTAGGGGTCTGGGGGCTTTTTTCTGTTTTGTAGTGAGACTATCAAGAATGAATTATGAGATTGTGCACAGGAAAATAAAAAAGACTGTGAACCTAAAGCAGAGATCATCTGTTGCTTGTGCTAATGACTGCTTAGAAAGTGCACATTTTAAAACTCCTTTTTATTCTGTCACAGAATCAGGGTGGTTATCTTTAATAGCCATTATTCAGACAGATAGAAAAAGAATATCTTATTTCTCTACCAGTCCTTATCCTATCAAAGGAATAATCCTTAAAGGCTCTGTGTCATTCACTTCAGTTTAAGGCTGACAACATTTTGAGTGAAGCCCATAACTGGAGGATTTTTTTCCTTTTTTTAAAGGACTTGCAGTGTTAAAACCCAACTGGTGAAGAGGTGGACATACAGGGCCAGGCTCTGTGAGTCAGTGTAGCTATACATACATGACAGTTTTACACCAGCTGGGCATCTGGTCCTTACAGTTATGAATGACAAGACAGCACTGGCTTTTCATGCCCTTGGTGGCAAGAGAGATTTAAAGAGTAACATCTGTTCCACTTTCCCTTGGCTGATTTGGACTTGTGATTTTTTTATGAATCCACACAATATGCCTACTCAAACACTATAAATATTTGCAAATGACCTGCTACGCAACAATATTGCCCTAATTTATGTTCAATTTTTGACTGCATAAATGCATACTCTTTCATTAACCAGCTTACAGGTAGCTGTACTTACCTGTGATCTAAATGATGAATAGAGAGAATGACCCCTGAATTCAAATGAGCTTGTTTTAAGGTCACCAGGATTGTGAATTCATTTTTATTTCTTAGCTTCTGAAAAAAGATTTCAGCTGTTTCTGGAGATGCCTTTACACTTCTTGAAGTATCTAAGAAAAAAAAAAAAAAAAACATAACAAAAAAGCACTCAGTATAAAATCGTATTTTACTTTACATCCTCAATTCAAAGAACTCACAAGCTACTTCTGAGGAGCACAACTGAACAGACAAGAAAAAGCAGGGACTACAGTATTTTAAACCACCTGTTTCACCTGCAATGGGAACCATTTCAATGAAAGAGAACACATTTTCTAGGACACCTGTTCTAATGGGGGGGTGGAAGGGTGGTGTTTTTCACACAAGGCCGTAACTTTTTTGCTTTCTCCATGGATGGCCATACTGTACCTTTAATATCTCATCCAAAATATGGACTCAGTACCAGCACTGTACAGAGTGAAAATGCTGGATATGAGACTAAACTGTGAAGCACAACCTGAGCAACTTTTTAATGACTTCTACAAAAATGTTTTGCTTAATAGCTATGCAATTAATTTTTTAAATAATGAAAAAATATCCCCCCCCAAAAAAAAAAACAAAACAAAACAAAACAAAAAAAGAAAACCACAAAATGCAGTATCTCTTTAGGGACAATTTACTCAGCTTTAAGTAATAGTTCTAAATTAATTTTAAAACTTGTCATCTTTCACAATATATTACTGCTATTTAATCACTGTATACTCCAGTTGTGTAGTTTGTTGCTGCTACTTCTTGCACAGGATGTCATGAATATTTCTTAGAGTAATTGCACATACCCAAAAGATTTTGCTTTTAAAAACCTACACACAACCAAGACTGAAGCAATGCTTCTGCTGAATTTGCATAGAACATGCACAGAAAATAAAAAGACCCAACCTTCAGTCCTCTGGAAAGGCAAATTACAAAATAAGATGTCAAATGCTAGAAAAACAATTCCCAAGGTTTTCCATAATAACTAGAAAAAAATTAATACATATTTTTAATGCACAAAATCAATTCATTAGCATGCATAATCAACTGTGTAAGAACTCAATCAATTCACAGGCTTCTTGTCATTGCCATTTGACCATATCCTGCTCTAACTCAGGGACAGCAAGAGCAGCAGAGAGCTAAGTGCAACAGAAGCAGTGATTTTCTATGGGCAGCACTGGAGCTGAGCTCTCAAGTTTTATTCTTTAATCTGTCCCTATGAAGATATGACTCTATATTAACAGTGGTTTATGGACCAGGAATATTTTTTTACTATGTGTTTAAGAAATGCGACAACTTGCACAGTCCGGAAGTCCTAACCAAGCTCCAGCACAGTGTCACACCATGCCAAATTGGATTCAGTTTTCTTTTTTTACAAAGGAGCATATGAAAGACAGTATATATATATAAAGATATATATATTTTTATATATATCCTTTAATGCTATTTTATGAAGCATCATGTCTTTTCTACTGTGGATTGTGTAACTCTCACTGTAGCAGACATCCACAGTATTTTAATAGAATTGTTAATAAATCATAAAGCAACTCAAATACAATTACATCAACACGTTCATTTTTAGCCAAGGGACACTACCAGAGTGGAATGACATGGGTTTGCATGCTGGAAGATAGTTTAACTGCATTAACAATTTCCAGCAATATAAACAATCTACTCCCAAGAGACAGAGCAGTGGAAGGACACACAAGGAACATATTCTCTAATCACGATCACAGGATCCTTAGACACTGCAGCTTTCAGCAGCAGGTTTCCTACCAAGATACAGAACAATACAGCAAAATACATATGTGGAACCCACTTAAAAGCCTACAGAGTCCAATTCTGAGGTACAAAGCATACCCTCTGACCCTGTTTGCCAGAGGAGGGGGGCAGGGGGGGAAGCTGGGTTTCTCAGCTTAGTAAACCCAGCCAACATCCTCTTCTACCGCAGGTTCATTATCATTAGAGTCTCATCTATAGAGTCTGCTTTTGTGCCCACAAACATACTGCGTACTTACACTGAAACGAAAGCAATCTCATTTTGATTAATGACAGATCTGATGAAGTATAACCAAACTATATTTTTCTGCCTGTGTGCATAGTCAAAAGAATGTCTGCCTTGAGGGGCCGAGCTCCCCTGCCCAAAGGGCTTTCAGCCCCAGAGGTCTCAGTCAGGATGAACAGGCAACTTTAAATAAGGAGAACAAAACCCAGAGCAAGCTGAGACCACTGGAATGTGAGTAGTCACACATAAATTATTATCTCCCCCTTCCTACTTGCACTTTTATTCTAATTGGAGCTATTGGGATGCAAACACTGTGCTCAGACAGCCTTTGCCTTAGCAAGGAACCAAACCCTGACTGTCCCACACAGGTCTCCAGGGCCCTCCTAGTCCTCCTTGCTGTGCTGAGACAGGGAGGGGAAACAGAGCTGCCTTTTTTGAGGTCTACTCTACCCCTGTGAATCATGACCCAGTCACTAGATTGGAGGAGAGATTTCCACCCTTTTATCTATAAAACCTTATAAACATTCATCATGGCCTCAGACCATCTTCTTGAATACAGACAAAAGTGTCAAGACCTGATCAGATCACACTAGAAGCCTATATACTAATATTATTGTCACATTAACTGCTAGAGTATTAAATTGCCAAAACACGTGGTCATTCAGTTTTGATATTGCAAATAGGTCAGCTGGTATTTGCTCTACCAAAAAGCTATGTGGCCTTTTGAATTATTACTACTCCGACCAAGCACAGCACCCTTTGGTCAGGGCAGGCATCAGGTGGATTTCCTAAAGGCAGACCACCAAAGTTCGGTCCTTGATTCATTAGATAAGTTTTTTTTACACTAACATAACAGTGCAAATCCCTCACTCCAACTGCTTTTGAACACGAGCAGTAGGTGCTTGATAGATCACCATCCGTTCTCAATAAATACCAATTCAGGCTTGCTCTTGACATTTGGCTTCCAGTAATCGTTTTAAAACCCGAGGAAAATACTTTACTGGAACTGGACTTCTTCCATAATAGCTTGGAAAATCAAACTGGTATATCTCAGGTAATAATTTGTGGTTTCTCAACAGTTACATAAAAACCTCATACTGTGAACATTTCTAACACACAAAACCAAAGGCATAAATCTTTTTATATTAGAATGTGAAAATAAGGAGAGAACTATTAATTTCAATTAGAAACTTGTCTCTAGCCACGGTACACATATATTGGTTTTACTTTCCTAGAATATTGCATGAGTTTGCTTTGACCACACCAGAATAACTCACAGCCCCACAGTGTTAGCAGTCTATTTTTAACTTACAGAAGAACAAAGTTCAAAGCGACAATGAAAGAAACAAAAATGCAAACTCCAACCATGTCACACTCTTCGTTCAAGTCAGAGGTTATACTAGTGTGGTAACATACGCAGCTGGTTTGAGGCATGCAAGTTCACAAAAGTATTGAAAACAACCCAACAGACTGGGGGAAGGAGGCTGGAGGAAGGGAGAATTTCCTACTACCATGGTTGGCAACAACAGTGACTTACAGGGACAAAAATGAACGACAGGTGGTGGCCAACCTTCAGCTACAATATCAACATCTAGTTATGAGGTGATCAGGTAGTCACAGGCACAGAAACCCAAGCCTCTTAAGATCGCAGATTGCAAAACAACCTGAAAACCCAGCAAAGAAATCCACTGACCACAAGACCTGGAGGAACTCAGCCCTTCAGAGGACAAACTTAGTGGCTGCCTCTTGCAACAGCCCTCGCAACTAGGACACAACCTCCCCATCTCAGAGACAAGCTGCAGTCAGTTTTTCAGCAAACACCAAAGCCAGGCAAGTGTTTCTTGGAGGTGTCAAGTGCAGACACTGTCAATTCAGTCAGGCTCACATGATGGTAATTACTGCACTTCAACAAAGACACTAACTTTCAACAGTATTCACTCCACAGGTCCAAAGGTCCTTCCACCAGTCTAAACTGGTGCTGCAGAAAGAGGCAGTTGTACCCTTTGCTCTGCCCACCAGCCTTTAATTCCTTTTCCTCATCCCTATGGTGCCAACCCCACTCACACAAACATACGAGGAACCACATCAGTCAACCAATCCAGCTTTAACTATATATAAATATACTGGAAGCAGCCATGAGCAAGTGACTGGAGGTAAGCAAGAAAACTCTCACACAGCACCAGCAGCATACTAAATTGCCCAGTGGAAAGGCTACACGCATTGCAGTGTAGGACAAGCCATTCATTACAGATGTTTTCCAGTCCATAACAAAAACAAACAGTTATTAAATGGAAGGATAGCTTGTCTTAGCAAAGGGTGTGCTCTTGAGTTTTTGAAGTGCATCTAAAGCTAAACATACAATATGAACTGAATTATAAAACAAACTCCTGCAGAAGAGTCTTTGAAGGAGGTATCCTAATTAATTGAGCTCCACGGTTTGTTTCGTGTGCACATAATCAGCTTTTAATAGCAGCATCTATAAATCAATTCTGCATCTGAGTGTAGGTTTGCTGAACTACCCAAATTAAATTCTAGTGGATTGTGAGAAAAAGGAGAAGGGCTGCAGGCTAAGAGGAGCCTGAAAAATATAATAAGGCAAGCTCAATTTTGTTTCATTTTCCTACACTAGTTGGGATCAGGGTCACAAGCATATATTCACATCATACCGCTTCCTCATATTAAAATTTTGGGCTAATCTTTTTCTTAACTAGCCTACACACAACTTACAAAGGGCACAATATCTGACTGTTTACTTCATATTGTTCTTTTATTTAAGTATGCAACGTGGGCTAAGCTGCTCCCAGCCAATGGAGCCGCATGCAATGCCAATTCAAAAGCAAAGTCTTTACAAGGCTGAAAGGGTACAGCACACTTTAAAGTGGAGCAGAGTGCATTCAAATTCAGGAGTCACATTCCTATAATGAAAACTGAAGAGAAAGAAGTAAAACAGCCTTTATTAGACCAAAACCCTCCTAGACGTGTTGTGCTTTAGATACTTCAGGTGGACTGGTTTGCCTTCTCTTTTTTAAATACACTTGACTCTTTATTTAAACTGATACGTAAGATACTGGTAGATAAAACATTTTGAGCTGCTTTTCCTATAGATTTGTTCATTCCCATCTCATAGATTCCCAGTTGTTCCAAAGGGAATAAGAAAAGAGAAGCAGCTACACTTTTCCAAGCACACGTGAACCTCACTCAGTTTCTCCAAGGCTGTAGGAAAGAGGTCTGTGGGAGTCTGGGAGAAGGTGTTGCAGTTCCACCTCAAGTTTAAAAGACTACNGCAAGGATGCATGCAGAAAGCATGCAACGGATGGGAAGGAGAAGAGGATGGCAAAATGCACTTCAGCTGAAACTAAACAATCGAAACAAAAACTGATTTGAAGCCAAATCATTGAATCAAATAAAAACAAGGCAGAAAATGTCACAGTTTGTTCTTGCAGCATTTGGGGAAGTTCCAGCTGCCTTTGCTTTGTAGCTTTCTCTATTCTGAATGTCAACTACAGCTTTGGTGTGTCATCCAGCAAGGGCTTTTCTCCAGCTCAAACCATATGCAAAGTCCCAGAAGGCACAATGGACTGACACAGGAGATTAGAAGAAGGACCTGTCTCTAAACACACATTTGTCCCCTGGTTATATTGACTGTTCACATTTATACCCTCAAAGAAATGTTAATCATATCACTTCTGGCCAAAACTCTGGCTCACTACAAGCTACATACTTGTGTGTTTAAAGTCCTTTTGGCACAGCTGAGAACAGAAATCCACTGTGGGACAAGACAGGGAAAAGGTATTGAGAGCCTGGACACAGCCTTGAATACAGGTACAATGTTTCCCATTTGAAATAACCAAACCATTATTAAGGACCTAACTTGCTTGTTTAATTGGGAGTAGTTTGTGCATTTGCATAAGTAATCATGATTTCATTCAAAGTGCTTTGCTTGTAATGATTCCTTCTTCATGGTCAAAGTCCCTGGGGAATTTTTATTTGGTGTGTTAAGCTTATTTGCTTTTTGAACTTTTTTTCTTTTTTTTTTTCTGCTAATGGAACGTTACAAACTGTCAACTATGCAAATAAAATTAAAATAGACTGTATTTAATGGGGGAAAGACTTCTACCCCATGTAAAAGGTAGCAAGCCCTCAACCATTTCTGCCAGCCCCTGGCACTGAATTGTATAACTGTTTAGCAAAGAGTTTGCAATTCCAAGACTGTCTGGGGCAAACTATGGCTGTAATATATTATGCATTCACTGTAAATTGACAATAATACCACTGAAATCTGTCTAAAAGCATTCTGCAAAAGATACGATAGAATGCTAGTTTGAGAGTGATTATACTCATGGCTGGGTTAAGCCTCTGAGCTTATGTACTGGCAGTTTTCAGAAAGCAAGGAAAGACAAGCTGAATCTTTCTGTAGTGCTCAGCTCACCTCCCCCCAGCCCAACTACTGACTTCCCCTGCTGAAACAGCCTCCTTTGTATCCTGCTAGCCCCTGTGCATCTACAAAACAATTTGTTGGGTGCTAGCCAATAAAATATAATCGCGATCTTCCCAAACATAGAAACACAGAATCATCTAGGTTGGAAGGAACCTTTAAGATCATTGAGTCCAACCATCAACCTAACACTGACAAAACCACCACTAAATCATGTCCCTAAACACATCTACCCATCTTT
>VZTM01009194.1:329-19256 GCA_013400555.1 Jacana jacana
TAACTTGCCCTCTGATAATCCCCTCTTCAGAAGATGAGCCAAAATTGTACAGTGGGAACCTTTACCTCATGAGAAAAAAACATCTATTAAAAAATGGGATGATATTGCAGCAGCAGACTAATTGGTCATGAAGTAGTAGATTGCTAGGATACAACAAGTGATGTGTCAGTCCTTGGGTATAAAACTCAGTCTAATCCATAGATACTGGGTGGTGTTGTGTTACCTTAGGCTGCTCTCCTGGTGAGACTACTGCTGGAAGAGTGTTCACATGCTATGAGATTTAAAGAATTCAAGGGTTTTTTTTTGAGTACATCTATACTAGTGTACCAGGCAGTGCCACAGCCTTTTCTCCAGTCCTGAGAGCACTTTACGTACTTGTCAATCTTTAGCTTGCCAAGTGGGGTAGCCGACACCAGGCACCTTTTCAGAATGCTGCCCTGTTCCTGGTAACTCCTGGACTAAGTCCGCTTGACACTGTGTTGTAATCTTAGGGAGGATAAAAGCCCTGGCACTGTTCATTTTCTAGGATAAAGGTAGAAGTAGGCCACTGTTCAAACTGAGATTAAAATGATCTCAGCTTTTTCTCCCTGAAAATAGGTCCATGGGTTCAGAGTGAAAACCAAATTATTTAGCAAGAGGAACATACCGGTCCATCACAGAACTGGACTTGCAAGTGGCAAAGCTAAAATAAGCATATGCGTATTTTTTTCTTTGTGGAGATTGTATTTCATTTGAACAGCTCAAAGAGAGGAAGCAGAGCTTTGTTAAAAACATATTGCTCATCCTTGCTGTACCACAGGATAAGACGGAGAGCTACGTTTGATTGTTTTGATTAAAAAGGAACAGAATCACGAGTAAAGTTCATTGTTTTTTACCCATAGCTCAGTCATGAATATCTTGTGTTATTCATTACACAATGTTTTCCCCAGAGAACATCTAACATGATGTACGTGCAAACCTTATATTAAGACCTTTCAGGGGTCCAGGAAAAGCTCCTTGTCGGAATCTTACTGAAGAAAGTACCTTTTAATAAATGTTTGAATTTTAAAATGGTCAAGTTCATTCAATTGGGACTTTCTCTAATATTTTTACTTTAAATCTTAAATTGGATGCAGGTACATAATCATAAGCACATAGAGACACTAAACCTATATTGAAAGAGTATTCATCACAGTGGAAACTTTGTGCACGGGAGAAAGTCAGTCGGTCCTAACATTTCCCAGCTGAAGCAACTGCCATGTCAATAGTTGTATATCATTCCCATCTTTTTTCCTGATTGTTTTGTTTCTGAGGCAAACTCACCGGGTGATGGGGTACAGCCACCTGCAGCTTCTCATTTCAAAGCAGTCTAGATGTCCATCCAACTGCTGCACAGGGCAATCCAAAACACACACGTCTTGAGCTGCCGGTCTTCAGTATCTAGGAAATTCTCTCGTGTCTGCTTATTAGCTTCAGCCCAATCATCTTGGCTACAAATACAATGGAAGAAATGAGAGTGCTCTTTGACAAGTTTTGTTGCACAACCCTGGGTGTTTGTTTTTTAAATTATTGTTGGGTTTGTCATCTTACCTTTCCATCTGATGGAAAAATATGGTGTTAGTGGGGTATCACAACCTTTATACAAATGAATGTGAAAAGTTATGGCAGACTTTCAAGCTTCCAGGCAAATGACAGCAAGAGACAAAAGGAGTAGTTTGAGCAGTATCCTTATCTAAAGAATGAGAAAAAAGCTGTATTTAATAATCTTCTTACAGAATACCCTCAAGGATCATTAGGAGTGGCACTCACCTGACTAGATATGTGCTATAGATTTCTGTATTTGATCTAATCAGAAATGTTTTCCTTTTAAATCAGAAAGAAATAGAAATTTCCAAGAACAATTGTTTCCATCTTAAAGGAAGATACCTACAATGGGCTAAAAGGCCAGGTGAATTCAATGAGCTGGCACCCAGTGCTCTTTTGGTCATGTTTGTTGGCTGACATGGGCTCAAATCAGCTTCGCTATGCCTCATAGAAGAGAACAGATGTGGTTTGCAAAAAAGGCTGATGTTATTTAAAGCTCTGAGTTCAGTTCATTGAAGTCTGAGCTGAGTAACCCTCAGCCAATGATGTGGATTTATGGAGCACAACTTGGGTGGATGCCAATCTTTAAGCTACTTCTTGATGTGTGCTCTTATTGAGGACATAGTTACAGGGACCAGAAATGTAGGATAAGGTGCATCTTGCCTGCACACAGTGACAGAAATATTTCTGAACCTCCTGAACCTTGAGCTGAATAAGTTTTTTTGAGAACATTGACATTTATCCCATTTCTCTTGTGTCATGGTAGAAAAGTTTTTTCATCAAACATTAACTTTAATGCGTTGACTCAGCAAACACCTACCTCACCTCGAGTTAAAGCTCAGCTTTGCAGCTCAAATGTAGTTTGTCCATGCAGTCCTTAAATACCCTTCTTCAACTTGAAAAGGGAAGTGACAATAAGTGTGTTTTCTGACTCTTTGGGTAACAACAATAAGATTGTTTTGACTGGATCCATATCACCCCCTCCAGCCTTTTACCTGATTTCTTACAAATGCAGGGGAAATAAAGTCACTAATGCACCACTAAAAATTTATTATGCTAAGGGAACGCTAAGAATTTCATCAAAAGAGGAAAGAAATGCAATGGACATAAATCAATCACAGTTAATAGATTAATCATAGAATCATAGAATCGCCTAGGTTGGAAGGGACCTTTAAGACCATTTAGTCCAACCATCAACCTAACTGATAAAAAACCATCACTGAACCATGTTGCTAAACTCTATGTCAACCCATCTATTGAATGCCTCCAGGGATGGTGCCTCAACCACTTCCCTGGGCAGCCCATTCCAAGGCTTAATAACCCTTTCAGGGTAAACATTTTTCCTGATATGCAATCTGAACCTCCCCTGGTACAACTTGAGGCTGTTTCCTTTTGTTCTATTGCCTGTGACTTGGGAGAAGAGACTGATCCCCACCTCTCTACACCCTCCTTTCAGGTAGCTGTGGAGAGCAAGGTCTTTCCTCAGCCTCCTTTTCTCCAGGCTGAACACCCCAAGTTCCCTCAGCCTCTCCTTAGAAGCCTTGTTCTTTAGACCCCTCACCAGCTTTGATCACCAACCTGATTTAGTTTAGTTCATTATTACAGGGTCTTTTGCTGAAGTAACTGCATTTTAGTTTTCTGTTTGAAATCACACAGACTTTCTTCTCTACCTTGCTTGATTACTATACAACTCCAGTACACAAAGAAGTGATAGAAATTAGGACTTGAAGGAATTACTCAGTCTTTTTATTCTCCCCTCTAAGTAAAATAGGCCAGAGAATTGCATGCAGTTAATCTGTGTTTGGCTAAGGTGCACCATGTCAAAGAGGAACATGCTGGGCTTAAAAATGTCACTCTTTCATGTTCTACTTTTATTGCATGAGAATTGCAAAACAAACATAAACTGCAGAAGCAGAAGCTTTTGGTTGAGGTGTAGCCTGAAGTTGCAGGAAAGCTGTTTACAAGAGATAATGAAGTACGTTCCCCCTTACATGAGGGCCAGTTGTGATAAAAAAGGACTACCTCAGTCAAGATGGATGCCTTACATACACCTTAAAGATCTACCTGTTATCCTGAGAAAGCAGTAAGAATTACTCCCTTCTTCCTTCTCTTGCTTCCAGATGCCACACTGAAGAAAGTATTTTCTAGATGTCTACAAGATATTTTTCAGGGCTGTGCACAGATCACACACACCACTTTAATAATTTAGATGATCGAATTAGGTGCCTCAGTTTGCACATGAGTGGGGATCTGTTCCCCTGTGAGGAATAATGGCCAAAAACGTACTTTTGAGAACTAGTGACCGTTGTGAGCTATGACATTTGAAGATGTAGCTGCAATGGTAAATATATTTATCTCTGTCTGGTTTGTGAGAAGTTGATTTACAATCCCTGCCTTGTGGCCTGGGAACTTTTGTTCCTCACATCAAGTTTTTTACCTTTTTGTTTGGTTGGTTTTTTTAATGCTTCTGAGTTTTAAGATGTCTGCTCCATTATCTGTAAATGTTGGGTGTGATTTCCATTTCCCTCTTTGTTGAAAACTAGATAAACCCCTTTCAGCTTTATAAATCTTCTTTATTTTTTTTTTTTCGCCCCTGGTGCTCTTTTACAGTTGCAGTTTTGCCCAGTACGATGCTGGGCTATGCCTGCAAAGGTCCTGTGTGCTGTAAGGAAAGGCCATATCACTGGAGTGGTGACCACAGGAGAATTGGCATGCTTTCTGCTTCAGCAAGAGGGCCTGTTCCCATTCCTTCCACTTCACTCTGCCCTCCTATTGAGAAGGTTAAGTACTTCTCTCTCCACTAAATCTTAAGTGAGCTGCATAATGCTGTGTTTGCTGCAATAATTGCAATGCATGTCAAAGGGGTGGCTGGGGCTTTTCCTCAATGAAAAGCTGTGTTAGCTTCAACTTCCCTAGCTAATATAGCTAATAATAGCTCCCAGTGCTCCTTTTGTAAAACAATCCGTATCTTGTGGTTTCAGCCAAAATTTACCAAAAACAGGCTGATGGATGACCCTTCCTCCCCTGCAAAAAGGAAAGGGAGGAAGAGGATAAGGCAATTTAAATAGTTTAGAATGAACTAAACTACTTTAATGATGTATTAATACTACAATTAAAACAAAACCAACAAGAGCAAAAAGGAAGAAAATAATGAAATAAATACAATATATACAAAACCATATGAAGCTCCCAGGATGACGGTCAGGTCACCAGCAGGCACCAGGAAAAGTCCCAGACTGGACTCACTCGTCAACAGGAGCTGGATTCCAGATCTGGAGTCTGGAATGTTCGGATCAGGATCAAAGGCAGATGAAAAGGCAAGGTCCTCCTCAGACATTCCTCAGAAGAAAGAAAAGTTAACCCTTTGATCCCTCAGCTTTTCTACTGAGCATGATGCAGGTGGGATGGAATGCCCCAGTTGGTCAGGTTTGGGTCACCTGTCCTGTCCACTCCTCCCTTCAGGTGTGAACCTTCTACGCTTTTACATTTCCAACCCTCCAATGGGGCAAATAATGAAATTACCTGCCCTTGGTTGTTCCAGCAATAAGTATAAGCAAGGGCCTCTCTGCACCATTCCTTGGTATAATCAGGTGTTATCACTGTGAGAGTGAAGAGTTTCTGAGCAACATGCTGTTAATTTCAGAGTTTAGTTAGTTAGAAGAGGCCCAGATAAAAAAGTAAAATTGCAAAACAGAAAATTGGTTTGTTTTACCACAAACCAGGACACCATCCCTAGCAGCCACCTCAGAGAGGGTGTCTGCAGACTGAGACTGTAGGATACAGGCTCCATGGAGGTGACCCCAGAAGACCTCCTGTCATGTGCAGCACTTTCATCCTATGTATAAATGTCAGCCTCTCAGAGGCCGAGCTGTAACGTTCTTAGTGACACAACAGCAAGGTACCATATAGTGGCAACGCATGAAATAATTGGTCTGACCTAGACAAGGATTTGTCAGGACAGAAAGATAGTAAATATCTGATTTCAATGACTTGATGAATGCTATAAACTCTGGGCCACACCATGAGTTGAAAACCAACATAAACTGTGCATTTTGTACATGTGTTAACACTAATCCACACGCATGGCCTTGGCACAAGTCGCAAATGTAGGTAGAACAATCAGCACATTAAAAAATCCTACATGAAACTCCCATATTGTTTGTTTTTCCTATGTACAACTAATGTTTCCTTCAGTCGTCTGAATAGCAGGGACCAATTTGTTCGTAAACTCTAATGCTGACCAAGTAGAAGACATGATTTGTGACCTTCATAATTAATTTACATGACTGTTTTTTAGCTACCAGGAAGTAGGTACTAAATCACCGACTACCCAGAAGTAGTCCTGTGCTATTGAACTGACAAGATGAATTTATTATTTCCTTGCAATGGGCCAAGCACAAATTCAATGAACTACTGCAACCCAACTTGCTATCTAAAATACAACACCCCTTCCGGCACAAGCCGACACTGGAGGCACTACAATGTATTGAGAGCAAATAAATACAGGCATATAAGGAAAAACAATTTTGATGGAAAAGTCCAACCTCTGAAGTTTTCATACCAACCTGTGAAAGATACAAGTTTTCACACTATAGCTCGCTAGATGTCACATTCTTCTCAGACACTTTCTAGGCACATCTAAAACATCTGCTTCCCAGCATTAAATAACTCATATAGGGCTGGATAACTATCTTTTGTTCTGGTTCGTTCAAGTGATCTCTTTTGCTAGGTCTGCAATGACTGCTAGTGTGAGGCCACTCACACTAAACTCCAAAGATCTAAGCTTGGTTTATGACATACTACAGTCAATATTATGTAAAAGTAGTCTGGATTGTTGTTGTATTCCAACACCAGCACCTATTCTTATGTTTATTGATTACATAAAGGATGGTCCAAGGCCCATCCAGTAGGCAGGGCAAAAAATAAGACTTGAGACAGGTACACTGAGATGAGACATGTTGAGGGTCTTGGAACCATGGGCAGGTGGTGGTGGGATAGGCTTTAGGGGAGGTTGATCAGAGCTATGAGAGCGTATAAGTGTCCTCAGTACCTCAAAACCTCCTCGATGCCCATTATTAAATATTAAGGCTTGGGTAGTTATTCACATTTCTGGTGATTTTTACCTCTCCAGCAAACTTTATACATTTTTCCATGATGTCTCCTTTATATCATGGTTTGTCTGCCTGCCTTCACATCCTCCAGATTGAGCTGCTTAGAACTGGACAAATAACTTATCATCCTCTAAAGAATGTACATTACTCACCTGCAGCATGTCTGCCTTCTACTCATTGACCCAGAAAGATCAATTGAATGTTTTCTCTTGATTTACATCAAGAGGACACGCCCAATCACTTTAAGTTTTCTGCATAAGGATAAGACATAATTACTGAAAAGGAGAAAGGGCAGTTCCTAGCTTTTAATTCCATGTGGCATCTGCACAAATGAACATCTGCATAGTAGATCATAGAATTATAGAATCATAGAATGGTTAGATTTGGAGGGGGCATTAAGCAGCATTGAGTTCCAACCACCGTGCCGTGGGCAGGAACACCTCTCACTAGAACAGTTGCTCAAATCCCCATCCAGCCTGTCTTTTTCTACATTTGTCTCAGTGAGCTGGTGCTCACCTCAGTAGAGCATTAGGGAATTGCCTTTATTAGGGAAACAGATACTTAAGGACTGTGATTAAACATACCCTAATTCAAATACCCAAAGCAGGTAAATGTGATTTATTTCTCTCTCACTCTTCCATTCTCTCTGACTCTCTCTCTCTAATACAAAAAACAACTAACTCCACAGGCCTCAAAAGTTAGGTGAGAGGAATCCCACCAGAAATTCTCACAGACCTTAGCTAGTTTAGCTACATAGCAAACTATTAATTTGAAAAAGCATAAATTCTGTTTCAAGGATGAGGAATTGAAGCAAAAAATCATTTGCAGTCTGTGGATCAGACCATGACTTATTCTAGGATCTGTTCCAGGGGAGACTGCAGAAGTTTGGCAGCAGGACTTATGTCTCCTGTGGTCCAACACCAGTGACTTGACTGGAAGCATTGTCCTCAACTGGCTGAGATGAGGGTGATATGAAGAGATATCCAAACATTAACCTGTCTTTTGAGAAGTCTCCTTTGGGACTGCAGGACACTTGGTCAGGTTACTCTGATGTTTTTAATGTCAAGTATCATATAAAAATAGTAAGGGGACTTACCAGAAAATTCACTATGAATGGCAGTGAGAAGTTTAGGTATATGTTTTGGCAAAGGAAATGTGTCCCATCTTTTCTGTCACTGACAGGAATTCATTAGACCCACTTATTCCATTTCCTCCAATGGGCTTTGAAAAATCTTTTTAGGCATGTCTCCTCCTTGCATGTCTTAAAGATAATGACACGATCCTCTGCCTGTTATTTATAGCTAAAGAGAAATATGTAATAAAAATAAATAAGTGTCTTAAACAAGGGCTGCTTTAATTTCTGCTAGGAATAGGGTTAGCTGAGGCAAGAGTGTACCGAATAACACCATTTCCACATGCAAACAGTCCACTCAGTACGGGTGCCCAGGAAGGAGAGAGGGTAAAAAGTTGAGCTTCCTCCTCCAGGTACAGAAAGTGGTAAATAAAACTAACCTGCGACAACAGTTCTCTGGACAGTCACGAAACCAAAGTATTCCAGGAAAGCCTGCCAGAAAACCATCAAGTCATAACAATAGTGCCTGCTTTGGAAAAAATAGCAGGGAGGAGACTCAAAACCTGATTTTGATCTGGAAAGTCTTGTGAGTAAAATGTGTCCAGATTTACCAAACTTTCAGACGTGAGTTGTTTGCCTCATTTCCTACCATTGTCTCAGACACCCAGATTTTGCCTACAATCAAAAGAATGTTGTCCCTATAATGCCAGAAGAGTGAGAGTGTGTACAAACTAGGTGCTCCAAACTAGTTGCTCCCAGATCTTCATCTGGACCTTACCAGGAGTTAACTGAGTCACTCTGACATATAATGTTGGCACAACCAATTAGTAGGCTCTTCTACTTACTGGAAATATTTATGGCTAGAATCTTCTATAATTAGACCTTATCGATCAAGGTGGTAAAAGCAGAACTTGACTTTGAGTTAGTCTCCCGGTACGTAAGAAGCCTTTATTCATACACCAGTGGAGCACCCTGCCAACTCCTTCCCAGCTCGATACACAGCTCTTAGTAGCCAAAGAGCTTTTTGGATAAAATTCCCAGTATTAAAACAGGATCTCTGATGAAGGACACATTTTGCTGCTGTTTCTGTGCAGTAGAACTTCTGCCAGCACCCAAATGTTGGAAGGTAAGAATTTTTCACACCTCTGAGTTGACAAAAATATTCCCATAAATCATTCTTACATTCAGACTGTGCTTCAACAGTAGCCTAGTTTGTGCTACTCATCAGGCTGAAGAAGTATGTATGCAGTCAAGTGTAGGAGTGAAAAAAAAATTCAAGGGGGCTTGCCTGTAAGCCACAAATGAGTGATGAATGCTGCAAAGAAGATCTAGAACTTCTGGTTAAGCGGAATGATTATACTATGCCATTTGGCAGACTTTCAGGCTATTAAGTGTTCATATGAAAGCTCAGTTCTCTTTGAGATTGGTTCCCTTTAATCAAACACAGTTTTGCATCACTGATGCATTATTTCCTGTAATATAAAAAAGGAAGGGAAAAAAATAAAAAAGATTTGTCACTTAACAGTAACCAATGTATTGAGAAACGTCTTCTGACAGAAGAAATGCACAGGAACCACCTCTAAAAACAAAATACTTCCTTAGGTGTCTATTTAAAAAAAAAAAAAGAGGAGGCAATTTTATGTTTTCTGATACATTGTTGGGTGAGGGTTGAAAGTCTCCTCCATCCTATTGATGGGTAAAGGCCAATGGTGTGAGAAGCAACAAAGCCAAGTGCTGCGTCCTGCACTTGGGTCACAACAACCCCATGCAGTGCTACAGGCCCAGGGAAAAGTGGCTGGAAAGCTGCCTAAAGAGAAAGAACCTGGAGGTCTTGATCAACTGCTGGCTGAATATGAGCCAGCAGTGTGCCCAGGTGGCCAAGCATCCTGGCCTGTAGGAATAGTGTGGTCAGCAGGACTATGGTAGTGATTGTCCCCCTGTACACGGCACCAGTGAGGCTCCATATCAAATACTGTGTTGAGTTTTGGGGCCCTCAATACAAGAAAGTCATTGGGGTGCTGGAGCATGTCCAGAGAAGGGCAACGAAGCTGGTGAAGGGTCTGGAGAACAAGTCTTGTGAGTAGTAACTGAGGGAACTGGGGTAGTTTAGCTCCAATAAAAGGAGTCTGAGGAGGAGACCTTGCTCTCTACAACTACATGAAAGGAGGGTGTAGCCAGGTGGGGGTCAGTCTCTTCTCCCAAGTAACAAGCAGTAAGAGAAGAGGGAACAGCCTCAAGGTATACCAGAGGAGGTTTAGGATGGATATTAGGAGAAATTTTTACACTGAAAGGGTTATCAAGCCTTGGAACAAACCGCCCGGAGAAGTGGTGGAGTCCCCACCCCTGGATGTATTTAAAAGACATGTAGATGCTGTGCTGATGGACATAGTTTAATGATGGTTTTGGCAGTGTTAGGTGAACGATTGGACGCAATGATCTTAAAGGTCTTCTCCAAGCATGACAAATCTGTGATTCTATGATTCTGTACGGCCAGAGTTACACAGCCACATCTGCCCAAGAGATGAATCCATTCTTGCTTTGAAATACTAGTTTTGTGTAATTTCTGTGCTTCAGAAGCAGTAGTACTTAGAAACTCTTCCTTACTCCTAATTGTTTTAATCCTGTGCAAAAATCACAAGGGCCACATTTCAACTCTTGTCAAAATGAACAGCTTTTAACCCTTCAGATCACAGTTTGTGGGAAACTTGAGTTATATGTGCTCACACAAATAATGCTACCTATCACTAAATACAAATAACATGGTTTAACCTATGCTTCCTATGTTATCCACAGTACAGGTTCCTGGAATATGTTTACATTGGTAAAAGGACTTTTTAAAGTAGATATGTGAATGGTTATTCATGCTATAAAATAAAATGTGTTGTTTTAAAGTCAATGAATAAAACAAAAAAAAATCTTTTGTTTCATTCAAATTTGTCAACAAAACAAATAAAAGTCTTTATTTGATTTCAGTTTGGCAGCTTGGGTTTTCCTCCTTTACTTCCATCACTTTATGCAGAAGTGGGAAAAGAGAAGAAAGCAGAGGAGTGCTAATGATGCAAAAAAGAAAGAGCAAAATATCATTCAGTTCCAAATTACCATTTCCATTACTGTGGAAAAACCCCAAAATCTGATGATAAGCATTTTAAAGAGTCATTTTCAGTTACACATATTGAGCACTGGATTGTCCATCAGCAATAGAATGAACATTGATCATGGGTAATTTCCTTAATGTATATAACAGTACAAATCTGTTACCTCAACTTTTCCTAAAATAGCTTTTTTTCAAGACTTGTTTATGTGGGCATCAAACTTTCTCTTTTAGCCCTAAGGAACTGCCTTGCACAAACCCAAGAGCAGACGACGGACCCCAGTGACCAGCTCATGAACCTTCAAACACCACCGGTGGGGCCGGTGCAGGAGGGAGTGTCATTTCCTCACTTGTATCTCATGCTGCCCTGTGTCCCCTTGACTTGTGGTTCAACTGAGATATAATTATACTGGAGGTGTGGCTACCAAATGTGATATTATAATTAACAGGTCTTAGTGCTTCATAGGTTCTTTCCCAGAGTTGACTAATTAATCTTCCTTGCCCAGACTGTGTCAGTTTATCTCTGTGTTGCAGCCGGTGAGACGGAGGTTAAATGTCTTGCAGCCCAGAATGGAGACAGTAGCTGTCAAGTAGCTTCTTAACGAGAAAGTCTGTCTCTTGTTTTTCGCAGTTTAACTGTGGGCTTTACACTTAGAGGAATCCAATCTTTGGCAGCCTGTCCCAGAAAACTGGGAGCAGAGTGGTGGGTGGGGAACATCCTCATCCTGTCCCTGCTTTGATGGCCCTTCTGTGCTTGCTCTTGCTCAGGCATCTTGCTACAATTTTGTTTCTTGGGCATTAATTGGATATTCTGACAACACTAATCTCTAATGCCTTGTCAAGGTTCCCAACCCTCGTTTCCCATTTAGTATGAAGTCTCAGCTTTATCAGCTTAACCTGTTATTGTAGGTGTGATATGTTAAGGACAGGAGTGAGGGAAGATTTATGGAAGAGTTGTTCTTTCTATCACATCCATGGATGGAGAAAAACAGAAAAATTAGGCCCGTGACTCTCAGCAAGACTTTGTGATACTGAAAGTGAAACACTTTTCATTTTGCTTAGCTCAGAGACTGATTCTCAGACTGCCAAATTAGATAACTTGACTACTGCACTTGGCGCATTTTAAATAACAGACATATTTTGTCTTCACAAGCTGCAAGACTGTTAAATTTACTTCATAATGTTTGTTCAAAACTCTGTGTTTAAAGTCCTTCTCATGTAAGTTAACTGCTAAGAGCTCTTGAATTATTCTCCACAGATAGGACTTAGACTTGTACCATAATAGTTCCTCTTATTATCACTCAGCATATGTGCTTCTTGTGAGTGTATCTGAACTATTGTGGAAATTGTAAGAAATTCTTAGTGTTACTCACTTCTTGCCCGAGCTACATGTAAAAATTAGCACAATTCTGTAGATGTAACTTCAGATGTAACATACCAAAAAGCATATGCTAGTACCACAAAGGAAACAACTCTCAGGGCACCAATATGAAAAATAAGTTTGTGGAAAAAACAGTCAGAGAGTTGAGAAAAATGTTATTTGATATGCTGGATCTCGGTGAATATCACATTGCTTTTACTTCACCCGCATATGGGAAACTCATATTCAGAAATATCTCAGCTTTCCAGGGACATGAACCACTAAGTGGAGTGTTCCAAGCTTTCCTTGAAGTCTGTATTGAGAAACAGAATCATCCAGGTAGCATTTCATTTCACCTGCTATTTCTTCTGTTCCACATCAACAGGGAAGCAGAATCTTTTGTAGTTGCCCAAAGCTACACTGCAGTAACCAAGCAGGATGCATGACGCTCCAGGGTTGCACTTTGTGATGCAGAAGGTCTCTTCCAGCTACTGCTGGTGCCACACTCAAAAACCGTAGCTGGATATCAAAAGCACAAAAGCTGCTTCTCTGGAGAGAGATCTCCCAGAAATTCCTGACAATAAACACATTCTTCTTCAAATATTCATTGGCCCAGAGAGAGAGGGAGGAAAGAGAAAGTGTGTGCAGGGAAGGAGTTTTAACACCCATCTCTTTGTTTGCAAGCAGAAATTAAAACCTGGAAAATATCCTAGAAAGCACCTGAGAGTTTTGCCACAATGATGTATCTTCCTGTAAGAGACCTGGGTTTTTTTATATTAATATTTCCTGAGGAAAACCTAGGTTTCTTAAGAAATTTTCTCTCAGTGTTGATTTGAATTACACTTTCTACAAATGTTGCTGTGGTTGTAGGAAACTTAAATAGTGGCACAGAGTCATAATGTTGAAATTGAGCTTCAGGCAGGTAGAAGATCAAGGCTACCAGGATTAGTCATTTAGATATCCCAGAAACCATAAATTACCTTAATTTGGTGGTATAAATTGCTTCAACATGATAGTAATTTGGACAGCAGAGACAGGAGGCAAAAATGGAAACGAAGAAATTGCTACCAAACTGTTCCTATAGGTAGTAATTATTTATTCATGCAGTATTAGCTAAGAAAACCTGTGCAAGTAAATGTTAAAATCAGTCCAGGGTAGGTCCAGAAGTTTAATTTCTGGTAAAAGGAGTGATGAAATGAAGTGGAAAGTGTCGCTGAATGTCTGGGTATGGTTCACCCTCTTGTGTTTTTAACCAGAATTGCAGTCCTCTGGAGAAAATTATTGTTACTGGTCTAAAATAGGAAGGGGAGGTAGTAAGTGGGGTCAGTCCTGCTCAGGGCTTCTATCTGTGACTCAACACCCATGGGAGACTGGCACCCATCTTGTGGAGCATCTGGAGGTCTGGTGGAAGACCCTAGTGCACTGCATGGCACCAGGATGTATCAGGAGGCAGGTTAGCATGAAGGAGCTTCTCTGTTCAGTCAAAAGATGCTGTTCCAGATGTTTGCTCATTTTTTTGACACCTATCAAAGCTATTAAAGTGTAAGCAAAGAGCCCGTATTTCCTCTGTATCTACCTTTGTATTAAAGTTAGAAACATAAAGATCAGATAAAAGCTATAGCATGTTAAAAGAAAAGATGGCCCCAAAGCTGTAAGATGATTCTGAAACACTGTTTTATCCATATAATAATATTGTCAGTACCTAAAGAGGCATGACTGTAATAATGGCCCTCACTAAATGGTTCAGAAAGGCCAATACCACTGACAGGCAACTACTCTCTTGTCCTCAGTTCTGGGTCAAGATACAATCCTCTGAAGTCACGCCCCACATTGTAAAGGGCTTGGAAAGATGTGAAATAAAAAATTTACTCAAGGAAATGTATCACAAGAAGCAATACTAAGATGGCCCTATGACCACCTGCAGCAGTTCCAGCTAAGCTTCCCCCCAGGCTGGTGGCCACAGAGGTGAGAGAAGGCACAGCTACAGCCTTCAGCTGAATTTAATCCCTTAAAGGCATGCACTGCTAGGAATTGATGCTAAAACTTCTGGGGGAAAACACATTAGGATGGCAATTTCTGGGGACTTGTATCCACTGTTTTTTTGATATTTTCATTTGGTTTTTGTTTTTGTTTGGTTGTTGTTGTTTTATAGTGGCATTTTTTCCTACATCCTGCAATATGAATTCCAAGTAAGTGTGGGACTGACTTATTCTTAGGGAGGTTGGGGAGGGATATATATACACCTTTCTTTGTCTGAATCCTTTTAAAAAGCTTCGTATTCCTTGACTGTTGGTGCCATATGAGAAGAAATTATCATGTTTCACCTGCACACACACACGTATCAGAAGCCTTGTGTTTAGGCCAAAGAATAAAAGTTGGCAGATTAACTGTGTGCCTCATATTTTGTCCATGCAAAAAAATAAAAGGCATCTTTTCTTCCTTTGTCCATTTTTTTCTCCTGCCTCATACATGAAGTATCAGAGCGTTGAAATATCTGCAAGGAATTTTTCAAATGACAAAAATTGCATTGTAAATAACTTAAATGAAAAGCTCACTTTGTGAACCGGTGATAAATCACATATTTATTAGCAGGAATACATTCCATTGATAATCAAAGAAAAGGTAACAGAAGGAAGTAAAGTGGCATTTAACATACTTGGCAAAAAACCTGATTTTTTTTTCAGAAGTGTGTTTCCCATTAAAAAGTAATGGATCGGTGGAAGATCCACTGCACGGAAAACCACAAAGTAACCCATTAGTAGCTTAAGCGTGATTTCTATAAAGTCTAAAATAACATCAGAGGTTGTTTGGAGCTACTAGACTTATTTAGGAACTGAAGTAATGGTGAGATTTCAGAAAAAAAAGTGTTACCTATAGGTCAATCTGAGCTGATGCACTGAGAGTGAATACACATCACAGTGAGTTCTACTCCTTCCTAATCAGTCTCACAGTGGCCATAAGCACATCCACCAGGACATTACATGATTTGAGTGGTGCATCTACAGGTAGCAGTACACTTCTCCTTCACCAGTGAATGGTTACAGCCAAACAAGATTTTCAGGTTTCTGCAGTTTCCAAAGAGGTCTTGATGCCTGCAAGGATTGGCTAAAATATAAGAGAGAGAGAGAGAAACAAACATGTGAAATATTAATTGAAAACCAAGTCCTGGTCTGATACATCTGCATTTTCAAAAAATTCCAAATTTTCATGTCTATATAATCTTTGCATTTTTGCTCTGCCGTTAAAATTTCTTGAATATTATAGAAAAGGGAACGCAGGTATCTTACAGGTCCCATCTATTTGTATGCTGTGACTTGCTCTACATGGAAACCTGCAAATCCCAGGGGCCTGTACAGGTCTTCATGGAGATATGGTTGAAGGAAGCCTGCTCTTAGATGTACATCAAGCCATTTTTGTCTTGAGCTTTCCAGAAAAGGGCAGCAGAAGGCTGAGGGTGTGATATCGCACCTATTGGCCAACAGCAACACCATTTACCCCTTATCACAGGATCGTTGAGGTTGGAACAGACCTCTGGAAGTCTAACCCCCCCCTGCTCAAGATTGCTCCTGTTCTGGTTGGAGGCATTTAATCACTGTTATTTCTGGGGGCAAATGAAAGGGGCAGTTCTAGGATCATTCATCCAGTTTAGCAAGAAGTAGCTACGCAAAAATAAAATGCTACAAAGAGGCAACGTTATCATGGAAGGTAACACACAACTTTTGTTCCAGGTGGGAGAATACGTTCACTTACTGCAAAGCCCTCTGTCACAGTGGCCGGGACAGTCTCCACATTTCGGTCCACTTCTGTAAGGTGTCGCAATTTGCACTGCATTATTTCCTCTGAAATTTGAAAGAAATGCAACACAAAACCAAATCAAAGTGCAGCTCTGAGCTGGAGTTTGTGTTATTTATCACAATGAAAGGCATCCAGGAGTTTTTGGCTAAAATTATTTTCACAGACAGTCACTTTTTACTTTCAGACATTCATAGGATACTACAAATTTGATTTTGAGTAAGAGGGGCAATAAGACAAAGAAAATAAATTGATTATTTGCATTATATAGCATTATCAGTTAAAAAAACATATTTTGTGCTTCCTAGTTCTGCATTTCTAATGGCTTTTAAGTGATTGTGGCCTATAAGGAAATAACCTCAGCAGATGCTTCCAGCTGTTTCAGATGTGATCTAGAACTTGGTAAATACCCATTTGCTGCTGGCTTTCACTTCGCATCTGACTTTCTTGTTTGCAGTCAAAGTTGTAGGATTACTTGAGCATGGTGCCTTACTCTGCCAGAGACAGGACTTTGTTTTTCTCATATCTTAACATTTCCCTAATAAATGTTTCAATGGGAAATAAACCACAGATTGCTATTTTACCTGTCGTTAAACCCACAACTCACATCAGTATTTTCAAAATTATAAATGGTTAAAATAAACTGTAATAATTTTATCCAACACAAGACCAACAGACTGCAGGAGTTTTTTTAAACACATCCAGTGAAAAGGCGGTACATACGGAGGACAGTATCGGCAAACGTAAAAGTAGTTGAACTGGTTCCTAGGACAGTAGGCAACTGCACATCCCAGCAGGTAGCTGTTGTACCAGATCATCTGTAGAACAAAAAATAAACACATTATTCCAGAGTCAGCTTTTACCGAATTCTCAAAGAGCTCACAAAATAACGGAACCAGAAGATAATTTGGTCTTGGGTTGTTTTTCTTTTCCTTTCCTTTTTTTTTCTTCTACTTAGATTTTCAGTTTACAGTTTAGCTGTCAGAAGGAATAAACAGAAAGATCAGTTAACCACGTTCTCCAGTTTCCAAATGTTTTTGAACGCAATTTCTGTAACGACACTAAAGTTTGAATTCCAATATTTTCATCATAGATATTTTGTTTTGACATTTCTTAATTGGATATTTCAACACCTATATAAAACCCATTTATTTCTAAAGACATTGAATTATTTTTTTTTTACTACAGAATAATATTTCTTTTACAGAATGTTCTTCCAAAATATTGATTCCATTGCCTCAGAATTAGATGAAAAAGAGTTTTAATTTATCTTTCATCTTTGGATCAGAGTGTGAATGGTTTGATGACAGTGACTTTTGTTTTGTTTTGTTTTTTTGTGTGTTTTCCAGAAGATAAATCTCTCCCAGCTGCCCCAGGTGTACTCCTGTAAATCTAGCACACCATTGCAGTTTGTGTCAGGTCTCCATACCTGAGTATAGCTCTCAATATTGACATTTTTTGAAGTTGCTCCAAATCCGTACTTGAAGTTGGAGGACTGACTGTACCAGACTTGAATTGCTTCAGACCATGTTCTTGGGTAAGATGACAGCAATACATTCTCACCACAGGTGACACCTGAAGCAGAAGTAAGTCTATTTTATTACTTAGCAGAGAAGCAAGCTGTAGGGTGGGAGGTAGGGCAGAGGGAGTGAAGTTACATCTTAAAGAAAAATCTCTACGATGACAACCTATTTGCTCTGTGGTTTTAAGAAGAGTAATTTTAAGATCCTATGAAAGCTGCAGGGAATGTTACTCTGATTTTGGCAAGCTTTCAGTCATAGTTACTTATTTAACTACAAAATATTACAAAATGTCTGTACTCAGTCATACCAAGACACTCATCTATTGTGCTGTCCTGTTCAGCAGGAGCCAAAAAGTAGACACTTAAAGAAAATTACAAAAATCAGGCAAGTACATAACATACCTCTCACTTAAGTTCCAACAATTTGTCTTTCAGCAGGTTTATCTGACCTTTGTCAGATGTTTTAGTGTTTAATAATCCTAAAAAGATATTCTACAACAGATTAAAAGTTATCCTTTTTTTTCTAGTTCTCATGCACAGACGTCGTCTGCAAATTGTCATTAACCCATCAGCTCAAGCTCCAGAGTTGTCACCTACCATTAAAGACTCTCTCTTCTCTCGGACTGATTTTCATCCCACACTTATTTGCCCATTTCTGAGCACCTTTGGCAGCTTTATCACTCCAAACCTGAAAGACACAGAGGAAGAGGTGTCCACAACACAGACAAATTAGCATAGTCCATGAGAATTTTAAAAAAAAACAAAACAATAGGGAGCGACTTGGGTTTGTGCAGAGTGCTCCCATTGTCTTCTACAAAAAGCAGATGAGTTTGTGCCAGCTTATGCTACTGGGGCATGGGCAGCACATTTCTTCAGCTCTTAAAGGTTGCAGAGAAGGTTTTTCTGCAGTGTCACCCAGTCCCAATCTCCAGTTGGTCCCAATTAATAGGAATTTTATAACCTACTGTTGCTTTCTTTTTTCTTTGTGTCTGAGTGAACTTTGCAGGGCAGAGTGGTATAAACCTGATTTTCATCCCAGGTGCAGCTGAGATGTAGTAATAGATGCCAGCTGGACTTTAAACTTGCAAGTCCTACATGAAGACTTAACCAAAAGGCACAGACCAGCTCATCTCCAGACCAACAGCATCCTGGCTTGTATCAGGAACAGTATGGCAAGCAGAGGTAAGGAAGTGATTGTGCCTCTGTACTCAACCCTGGTGAGTCCTCACCTTTAGTTCTGGGCCCCNATCTTGTGCCTGGAATTATTGGATGTGGTGAGGGTGGGTGTTGTTATCGTGGGGGTTTTTTGGGGGTGTGGTGCTTAGTTTTTTGTTTTATTTTGGTTTGTTTATGGCTCTCCCAGAAAAGACCTGCTGTTGCTGTCTATTGCAGTGAATAAACATAAGGCAAGAGGTC
>VZTM01009194.1:19281-33482 GCA_013400555.1 Jacana jacana
AAGGCAAGAGGTTGTGTTTCACTCTGCAGGCTCTGCTAACGTAGGTTTGACAGCAGAAAATAGATGTGTTTGGGGCAAACCTGTGTTCATGGTCGCTGTGGACAAATAATGCTAGGCATGGAAGGGTTCCTATGTTGCTGAATTGAGTTGTTCTAAGTGGAGAAACTAAGACATGTTGGTTAGGAGAAAGGTTGCGAACATCACTCATGGCCCATCTGGAGATGTTTGCAGCACCAAAGTGTGCAAAACTGGGCATCAAGCCTGAAGAAACAAAGGGATACAATTCAAATTTCTTCTCCTCAGTTCCTGAGCTTTTCTGCCCTCTCTGTTCATTGAGCATGGGTTGTTTAGGAAGGCTACAAACTTCTGCTAATGATGTGGAAAGCAGGCTAGTTGCAATGCATGGCTTACCATCTTCAGCATGTTCCTGGAGGTGGGAACGACAGATCTCCGTATTTCATTGTGGTGGTCAAGGATCTGTCTTTCGTTTTGAAATGTAGAATGGGGAAAGGAGAAAACACCCATTTGTTTATACTGAAAAATCTGGAAAATAATAAAAAAAAAGGTTTCAGTTCTCAGAAGTTTAATAAGCTAGCTAAATTATGAGCTTCATGTCAAAGTAAAGCTTCTTGAAAATGCCGAGCTCTCCTTTATGTGTTTTGTGATGGTCTCTTTTCTAGGCATGGCTTCACCTTATTCAATTTTACATAGCCTTTATGGCCAGTCAGAAAAGTGTAAAATGAGAGAGAATAACTTATGAAATGTTAAAGAAATAAGAGTGAATCTCACTGCTTTGACTTCAGAGCTTGATTCTAAGTTTCAAAGTGTGTAATCAGTGGCTTAATGTAGCACCTAATCCCACTGGAAATGCCCAGACAGCCCTTCCTAGCCTCAGACTGCTGCTCCAGAAAGGTTCAGCTGTCTGTACAGCTGCCCATAAAGGGCTCTGATACTCTGGAGAGTCTCAAGCTGCCTAAGACATTTCTGTTTGGGCAGCTGAACCTATCCCACAAAATGTCACATGTCTTGTCTAGCTTAAGACCTTTACAGAGGTAGAAATAAAATCTCAGCTACTTATTTTAGGCTGCTGCTATATTCAGGTAAAGAAAACAATCAACTTAGGACATAGTTAACTTGAGATTTATTGAAGAAAGAGATGATTGGCATCCCTGAAGTACCTGTTTTCATTCCTTATTAAGTTGATCTTGATGAATAGCTCATGTTCAAATGTCTACATAGTAGATATCTACATCTTACAAGATTAATTCTCTCCCTAAGGAGAGGTGAAGACTAGATTTCTGATACTTAGCTAAACTATTTTAGAATCACTTCATATTTTTTTTTCACAAATTATTCTTGTGAAGAGAATGGTAGAAGAAATATTTTAATACAAAGAGCTGATAAAAACAAGAATTCTTCTTTGCTTTGTTCTTTTATTTTTACATTTTAACAATAATTTTCACCCTGAATTAAAGCCCTAGAGATCACTAGACAAGACTATGCCATATCTGATGTCTATAGAATGTGCTCAGACGTGGTTCTTTTGCATAGATGAACGCTCCTACCTCTCCATCAGATCGGTGTAGCAGGGCAGCCAGGAACAGGATTGCAGTCAGTAGATCCATCTCTACAAAATAAATAATAATAAAAAAAGCACAAACAACACCCAAGGTTGGTTAATCTCTGTTCCACAAAGTTTGTGGTGTAATGTCCCATGTGAGCAAGATACAAAACTGTTGCAAAGTCGAGCCTGCCACACAGAAGGTTACTTTAGTTGGTACCTAATACAGTCGGATGTGGTTAAACCCCGTGAGAGAGAAAGCTCCACCTTGCATTGAAGCAGGGACTGTCAGCAGCATAAAATTGTGTGTTTCTCAGAACAGATGGATAAACCCTCTCTTGAATTTGCAATATTTCTGTCATTTTTGCCTCCTCGTATAGGAAAAGTCCATTAATTTGTCCAAATAGGGTCACATCAATATCTTACTCAAGAAACCATCATCTGTATTGGGAACTGATATTTTTTAGTGGAGCACTTACTACATCAGCAGTTATCTCCATTCTCTTCCAGCTCCCCTTTTTCCTCACCAAATCAGCTTTATAATGGCTGCAGTAAATGGCAGTAAATAGTCACCCTCAGGTTATACCTTACACCTTCATGAAATAATGTTGGCTATTGCCCTCTGGCTGCTAAGATGCCTTATAGAAAAAAAATGCCACAGCGTGTACAGTCTGAAACCTTTCATATTCATGGGACATTTTTCCTACATGTCAGATCCAGCAGTGATTACATATCTTTGTACTATTGAGGACATACAGGAAATTATGTCTTTTTAATTGGGGAAGACTAAAGGTGTGGCAAAATCCTAAGGAAAAGTAACTTTGAGCTCAATGGATTATTTTAAAAAACAGACTGAAGCAAGCAAGGAAAAGAAATGTAATAAAACCCATCAAACAGTAAACCTTAGAGCTGGCCTCTGAGAAAAATCCACAGCATGAGCAGTATAAGTCAGTGGTAGAGATCTAGTAAATCCTACTTGATAGGGAAACTACTGGGATAACACCTGTTAAAACTATAAATATATAATGAAAATATAAACAATCCACAAATCCATTTCTTCTAAGTGATTAAGTAAACCTGTTGACTTTAGGGGAGGGGAATGAATTAGAAGTTTTTCGTTCTGTCAGGAAATGAAGGATGGATTCACATCCAGAGAACTAACAGCAAGTTACCAGCATCTGGGAAACACAATTCATTCTTCTTTCCCTCAGTAGAATAAACTTTTCCTGTTCCTAGAATGAAGACTTGAAAGAGATGGCCCTTATAACATCACTCATAACCTGTTAATTGTTTAACACCCTGATTTGCCTCTAGATTTTTGATTTGATCTCCTTCCTTTATGTTGTGTTTATGTTACTGAAGTCAGTGGATTTACTGGCTCTTCAGTCCTGTGTGAGTGAATCAGCCTACATCTGTGGTGTCAGAAATTGCTGCTTGTTATAGGGATAATAATAATGATTTTAATTTTCTTCTCAGATGCTTTGGTGTGACTCTTTCATTTATAAAAGTTGCAGCAGTTCCAATGCTTTTATTGCCATTGGGGAGCAAGCTCTGTAAGTTGTGGTCTCTAACTGGGGACAAGCAGGTCCACTTATAGCTCTTGTTAGAGGCTAATTTCCAATTTAATTTCCAATTAAAATCCAGCCCTGGGCAGAGGGCTTGGGAAAGGCCTACCAGAACACTGGAAAATAGGAAGTTTTTCAAACATCTTTCCTTCTGTGAGAGATCCCTTTTATTTCACATGAAAGGAGTGTTCCACACTCTTTTGCAGTAGAAGGATTCCAAGATACATCTCATATGGCCAAGGGCTTGATGTAATGATGATCTTACCAGCATTTAGCTTTGAGATTGAGAGTGATCTCCTCTGAGTTTAGGCGCCAATAACTATAGGCATATCTAGAAAAATTCATAATTTTTACAACACAGGAGAGATTGGACGTCAGGTCAGTTAACTAGAAAACATAAATGCACCATCTGACTTTTACACCTGACCAAAAGTTGTTAAGGGTAATATTCACAGCAAGGTGCTCATGAACAAACATAACACGTAAGTCCGTGTATCAGAAGAAAGCTATCAAGCCGCTGTTGGAAGAAGATAAGGTCTTTAATTTTCAGATTCCTAGTTATGCAGAGCTTGAACCTACCTCCAGGAAAATTAAATGAAAGAGGAAAAGTGAAAACATTATTCTTTTTTCACTTCCATGGTAGCAATGCAAGACTAAGTGGTCTGAGTTCAGACCCAAAGCTGTTGGGTTATTCTATACACAATGTGCTGTAGTCTTTCATGAGCTCACAAGGTAATGAGCTTGGTGTGTCGATTCCCAAGCTGATACTAACAAAAATGGCAGCACAGCACTGCCAGGCAGAGATGTATGTTTGAGTCCGTTGGGCTTCATAGTTACATTATGCTGGTACTGTGCTTGGGGTAAGAAATTTTAGCTCTTAGGGTGTTTATTCAGCCTATGAAAACACCAAGAATATGATCTGTTGACTATAAAACTTCTGGTGCTGGATAGGTTGCAGCTAGGTTGATCATTTATTTCAGTATAGTATTCTGTAGTGTGATATAAATCAACAAAATATATCATAGAATCATAGAATGGTTAGAGTTGGAAGGGACCTTAAAGATCATCAAGTTCCAACCTCCCTGCCATGGGCAGGGACACCTCCCACCAGACCAGGTTGCTCAAAGCCCCATCCAGCCTGGATGGGATGGGGCTCCAGGGGTTGTGCATCCACAACTTCTCTGGGCAACCTGTTCCTGTGCCTCACCACCCTCACAGCAAAGACTTTGTGTTATTTAGATATTCAGTCTTTATCTTGTTTTCCCAGGCTTGCATAAGGCAATCACTTGCATGAGGTAGAGGCAGGGATCTCACTCATATTAATGAAGAACAAATTATTCTTAAACTGATGGGATATCTTTGGCCACTGAGGAGTTATCTTGTCCTTACATACAGAAACAAGATCTTTCTGTGAGTTTCAAGATAAGAGCTGCAACTGGAAACTTAAAACACTTTTAGATCCATGACTGAACTTGATTAAAATGCTCCTGCACATCTTCGATTGTCAGACTGTACAATCAAATCTGCCCCTTGGAGTTAATGTATTTTTCTTTACTTTCAAAGCCAAAAGACGACAGTTCCCAGATACAATTATCCTTCCATGTCGATAGTACTCAATCCTCTAAACCACTTCTATGCTTCTGACAGACAAATGCTAGCAATGCACTTTTAGGTAGCTCTGCTTTAAAACAGGAATCTCATGCAAATTTGATTGAATGTAAAAAAACCCCAAATCTATAGCTAAAAAGCTAGAAACAAAATTCTATTTGAAAAATGCAGTCCAGGGTTTTTCTGTGTAGTCCTGGTGCTTTCACTCATCAGCACCACTCTTTTCCTGACAGCTGATAAAGCTCTTGGGGCATACCAGCTTTGAAAGTTTGTAAGAGGGGGAATATTTGTCTTTTCAGTTACTTTGATATAAGTTTTCTCCACCTTCCCTGATTTCCTATCTTTAAGTTATATTTTGTGAAAAAAAATATTAATTCAGCATTGAAAATGCAATCAGTGTACTGCATTCTGTAAGACATAAGAGACATTTTAATACTGCATGTACCTGGAAACTTGGACAGATAGTTAACATTTCCAAATGGCAAAATTATCAGTTCAGCTGTACCGGTATATCCCCATACTCAAGTGAAATAAATTCAACATAAAAAATGATTCAGATGACATTAGAAAAGCATTTTGCACGATTCACCACTCTCCGCCAAATGGATTAATTTATGTTCACATTTGAAGAATGAAGCCAGTAAGTCAAAATGCGACCTTCTGATTTAAAGGAATCAGATTTTTTAGGAAAATTTATAGGAATTAGACTCCATTGAAGCTGTTTTTCACTCACACAGAAAGAAAGTTTGCTTTCTTAGTAGAATATATAATTTATTTTAAAATTTTTCCTCTGGGATTATTATAAGTAAACAATTTCTTTTACATTAGTATAATGTAGATATTAACTGCATTAGGCATTGTAGCACAGTGCCCAATAAGTTCTAACCAAGTGACTCTACGGATAAAATCTATAAAGCTGAAGTGAAATTCTGCATACATTACCTCTGTCCAGACAGAATCCTTTTGCACCTTAGGAAAAGTGGCAGGAGTGATAAGCACTACTCACTCTGGGGTTGTATATATACGTGGGTTCTCTTCTCCTTCCTTATCAATATTTATTGCCAATAAATGACATCAGCTTTGGGGCTGCATATTTTAGAAGAAAGAACTTTTCTTAAGGAACCGGTGACTGAAAATGGACCAATCCAACTGCATCCTTCTGGATTTTTTTTTTTTTTTTCTTTTTGTGTGTGCTTGTCTCCAGGGCAAAGGAGAGAGAAGATAAAGGGCCTGTCATTTTGCAGCCCTTTGACTTTGCCAAAACACCTGTAGTTTGATCAGCAAGCCGCAGTGCCGATGTTGTGTTCTCACAGTGAAAGCTCAAGTTTAGGGGGGGAGGATGCTTTACAATTGTCTTTTCTGGCTCTGGTGAATGAGTGGGAGAAGTGTTGTGGGGCAGAGACATAAGTCAGCAACTCACTCTGTAGCTGTGCTCACGCAGACCTGCACGCTAGGCAACACAGTGATATTTTCTTCCAAGTGGTGCCTGAACTTCCATTTGCTAAATAAAATTTGTATTGCATCAGCTTGCTGAGGCCAAAGAAGCTGTGGCACCCAGCATTATTGTGCACACACTTCACCCTTTGTGTTTCTCAAGAGTAACCTACTTGCAGAATGGCCACAGATATGCACTTCTTCCCCCTTTCAGCTTGAAGAAAAGCATGGCTTATGTTTGCATTTTTTTGCTCTGGTGCAGCATTGCCCAGTTCACCTTTCTTTTTTTTTGCACAATCTTTGCTTCCACTCATTTCCAAGGCAATGCCACAAAGTCAGCTTTGCCAGGTCCTCTGTGCTCCTCTCTGTTTTATTTACACCCAGCCTCTCTTTTCTCCTTCCACGCTGCCTGTTGGCTTTCAGAAGGCATAGAGCACTGGTACATCTCCTCACTCTTTTCCTTGCAGTTCCCTTCCTCATCCTTGCTGTTGGCTGGGATTCCTCGTACGCTGAGCACCATTTGCCTTATGCTGGGTTGAGGTTTCTGCCCATCGTAGAACTCGATATTGTTTCATTGTTTCCCATATTCTGCGGCATTTCTGCAGCTATATGCTGTTGCCAGCATTTAGATATTGGATTATAATTCCTCTCCAACACAGCTGCTTTTGTTCTTTATTTGTATAGCGGGCAGCACTATGGGAAGTCGCCTGCGATAAGGCCTCCCATATCCTTCCATGTTCTGAGATAAGGGCCAGGGTGCTTTTTTTACCTGAAATGCTTATGACAACTTTGATGAGCCCAGGGTTATTGCCATCAGAAAGCCCAATGAACTGCCTACCATAGTTCTTAAGGCTGCATCTCCATGGATTGTGAGGGGAGGCAGTCTAGCACTTCCAGATGCTCAGTGTCCTGGGAGATAGTTCCATTATTTTACCTCGCACGCCGTGCTCAGAAATTTTCATTAATTTGCCACAGTCACCTGAGCTTTATTTGTATTGTTAAAATGAAATAATACTACTACAGTACGTATTTCTTTAGAGAGTGCCACACCTGTTTAAATAGTGAAATCCATTTGTTCTATAAAGAATGTCTGTCGGATATGCTACAATTCATGGTCTATGGGCAAAATAATTGGGAAGAAAACAAAGATTAAGAAAACTGCATCCGGGACCATGGTACAAAGAGCAATTAAGCATTTCAATTCCCACTCCCTCATGTGGATTACCCGAAGGGGTGGAGTAATTTAATTTTTAAAAAAATTAAAAATTAATTCCACAGGGTTCTGCAAGTACATGCATTTTTTAAAGATAAATCTATGTAAAGTTCTTTAGGAAAAAAAAAAACTTGTTTGAGAGATTTGACTGTGGAAGTTCTTCTTTCAGCCCTTATACAGATCTGAACTACAAGAGTTTGATTTGAGCTCAAGTGATGAAGGCAAAATTCCATTTTCTTTAGTTCCTCAGTTCTACTGAAGTTAATGACAGCTTAACTAGTGCCTTTGATTAAAATTCATGCTGTTCTCTGTGGTTCAGGCTTTTTCTTTTTCTTAGCTGTACAAAACACCAGGCAGACCTGGTCCTTTCAGCTGACTTTGTTTTGCAGAAAGGAACATTATGAATTTCTTCCCCACAACCCAACTCACCTTCCACTCCAGATTACTCTTAGGGAGATAATCAATAGGTTAATAATGCCATCAGCTACTGTCATAGAATCCTAGAATCATGTTGGTTGGAAGAGACCTTTGGGATCATCGAGTCCAACCATCTTCCCTACTCTACAAAGTTCTCCCCTACACCATATCCCTCAACACCACATATAATCTACTCTTAACTGCAGTCAGGGATGGTGACTCCACCACTTCCATGGGCAGCCGATTCCAGTGACTGACCACTCTCTCTGTGTCAGACGGGTGTAGGTGCCATGCACAAAAAGCTAACCTAGGCAAAGGTAAGGCACATGAATGCAGAAGTTATGAGTCTCTCAGAAGCCTAGTGGGCTACCAGAGGTGAGATGCTGGGCACAGGCAACTTAGAAATTGGAAGTTTTGACTACAAAACTGTTATGATACTGCTTTTGAACTTGAGGAGACGTGTGCAGCCAGTATGGAGGCCAGGTAAATCAAATCCACCCTCCTCAGAGAAACACACCATTCAGCATCTGTTTTCAACCTCCGGAGATCAAAGCTACTTACCATGGCTTTTCTCCACCATCTTCCCATTCCAGCAGATGTTCTGATTAGATCACTGCCCACTGTGGCCCAGCTCTGGTCTTTAAAGGTTGGAATTTGCTTTCTCGTTACAAAGGAAAGCAGGCACCATTGCTGAGTTTAACCCTCTGCTGAACGTGGATTAATCGGATCTACAGCAGGGAAGGATAAGGAACAGCCGAGGAAGACCCATACCATTGCCTACTAACTAGATTTGAAGACTTCTGCTCAGTCCTGAGATTGTTTTGGTCTTGCCCTTCTAGTGGCTGCTACTGAGCTTTGTGTGCTTATATATATAACATAGTGATTGACTTGTAAATTTAAAACTACTGTGAATAAATATTGTTCAAGTCATTTGCTTTCTGGCCAGTGGCAAGGAAACTCGACAAGTGAGACTGTAGACTAAGCACACACACACAACTGTGTCTGACTCTGCTTACCCGAGGTGGTGTTATTTCAATAACTCCTCAATTTTGTCACAGACAAATCATCTCATAAATAGATTTAATAATTAAATGAATCTATATAGAGGAAGGAAGTGTTTCTGAATTTCCGTGTCTCTTGCTTTGAAATGCAAAGGGGCATTTTTAACTTTTTGTGACTTATAAATATGAGTTCATCACTCTTAAATTCTTTAAAGAATTAAGCACCCTACAAAGAGAGCACAAGAGAGGAAAATATAAAAAGTAGTGGCTTTTTTGGGGGGTTGGTTTTTGTTTTTTTTTCAAGGATAGGGGTAATCTTGGCTGCAAATAAAATAAGAGATAAAACTACAAGCAAAATCATACTAGTCACTCCAACAACCTGCAGGGACTAGCCAGTTAAATCCTTTAATTTTTTACTTTCCCATACAATTTTTATTTGTTTGACAAAAGATCTGTTCTAAAGTACTAGCCTGATTCTTACTTAGAAATAAACTTTTTAAAAAAGAATGATGGCTTTGGAACTGAATTCAGTAACTGCAGTAACCTGGCATATTGTTACGTGAAAAAATATTGTTTCTAAAAAGCAAAAGAATAAATCACCACATTAAGAAATTCCAACTGAGTATGTGTTAAATGGCTGGTAATACTGAATAAAGGTTTGACTCCCAGATCTGAAGAGGGATTAATGTCCCTTACATTGGCTGCCAAGAAGTTAAGCATCTAGTCCAAACTCGTTGTCTAAATTTTTAGTAGTCTGTGGACAAGGCAGGTGTAACCAACAGGTCACTCTTTCTGTTGGAAGTCAGGTATCTCAGGTACATGCGTTAAATTATGACGATGTGAAGTAGGAGCTAAGCACACTACCAAGCAGTCCCACCATGTCTCTTTTGTGGGAGGGCGCGAGATATTTCTAGATGTGTTGAGCACAGGCATATTATTCTTTCCAAACTTTCCTGCTCCTGCAGAGCCCCAGATCTCACAAGCAAATGGAGACAGCAGTGATTGCAACACACAAACTAATCACTGCTGCTAACCTACGGCCCATCCTTTGGACGGCAGCTGAGTTATGAAAGGACTAAAAATAATAACCCATGGGTTTAAATCCTCCACGGAGTATTTCTCCCATGAAAGGAATTAAACTTTTTACAGTGCCCAGATGATATAGAAATTGCATTCATGGCCATGTTGGATGGGGCTTTGAGCAACCTGGTCTAGTGGGAGGTGTCCCTGCCCAGGGCAGAGGGATTGGAACTCTATGATCTTTAAGGTGCCTTCCAACCCGAACCATGCTATGATTCTATCATTGCCATAACTCTCCTGTCATGACACAGTAAAACTTGAAATCATCATGTGGCTTTTCATAACCAATGAAGAAAAACCAAAAAACCAACTAAATGAAACAACAGAAACTGTGCATAAACACAGTATAACGGAATAATAAAAAAAATTGTCAACCAGAAACTTTGAGAGACCTATTTCTTCCTTTCTGTCCCCAGAAGAGGATATGTTTATTTTCATGAAAAAGATCCTGAGAAAAATCACTGTAAAGGGATGCATAGATTTCTGGTTTCTGCATCCTGTATTGTTTTACTTTTTTCTCTTTTAGAGAGACACGATATGATAGAAAATGTACACACAGCCCAGGAAGCAGAACGTGGAACACCCTGTTCTGTAATGAACCACAGAAAAAAAAAAAAAATAGTTCCTGACTGAAACTGATACACGTCTTTTACAAGTTTCTGATATTGGAAAGTGTCCAGTTATTAACACTAGTATCAACAATATCGAAGCATATGTGCTTACGTTAGTGCTTTCCTATGATCAAGGCGGGGAAAAGCAAACACCTGTTTCTTCACAAATGAATGAATAGACTCTTTTGAAAGAAGCCATGCAATATCGTTGTGTCTAACTAAAAGAGTGTTCCTACACCTGAGCTACTTATCCCAAGAGTTGAAAGGAGATCTAGGTCAGTGGAGACCCAAGTCTAAATACAACAGGTTATATGGAAGCCCTTGGCACCATGTCATATAAAACAAGATGTCTAAGACACCCTTGCAATACTGAAGTTGTTATAAAGGACATATGGAATACCTGTGCCCTTCCAATTTGTAACAGGAGTCCTAGCAGGATACTCTGGGGCATCTCAGCAGGTTCTGGACAACCAACTGGATTAAGCACTTAGATGAGACAAAAAGGGGTGTCTTGGGAGAGACTTGTCTCATGCTAGGATGTCTACATTTTGTCAAGTCTATTGTATCTCAGGCTCTTTTGTCATCATTGACATAGCTCCACCAAGGAGAGGAACCCAGAGTAGTTTTCTGGACAAGCTAACCTTGTAGATTTAGATGAATCTCCAGGTGAAAAGCAGGTGAGATCAGTAAAAATCAAGGCATCCTTGTTTTCTAAGCGTGTACTCCTGTACCTTCCATGGCTGGCAATATTGTTGTTATAATTTCATGCACCCTTGTAGTCTTTTAATGACTAAAGTAGAATTCAACTTACTAAATTGCATATACACGTAGTGTAGGTGCCTTCATCTAAAATTAGTTCCCTTCATAGTTACTGGATAATAACTCACTTGGGAGATGTGATGTGCATTGCCCTGAATGGCTCACCCTAAACCAGACCACATAAATCTGGGAGTAAAACCATGTATTTTTGGTCAACTAACAATAAAAGGAATCTGGAGCAAATCACAGAATCACAAATAGTCTGCATTCTGCACATCTCAGTCCAAGAGAAGTGAATCTCACCTCTTCTTCTTCAGCAATGGAGTGTAACAGACTGGAAATATCTGTTATCTATGAGGAAGTTTAGTTTGGATCAGACATCCCAAAATGAATCTGTAAAGAGAAACAATCATCCAAACCTGAATGTGTAGCAGCCAGAAATTGTTTTAGAAGCATAGTAAATAAATATTCCCAGCCTTCTGTTTTCCTTGCATGTCTGATGTCTCATAAATCATGTCTATGCTAATAAATTCATCTTCTTCAGAACAATTGTCTTCAGAGATGTGGATCTCATGGCTTTGCTGCACCTACTATTCCAAGTTCAAGTGCGTTTACTGACCATGTCCAGTTTAAATTGCCTGCTTTCTCCTGTGTTCTGACATTCTGCAGTATTGTATTGGTATCAAAGCTGGAATTGGGACAACCTTTCTATTTGATTTACCTGGCACACATTTGTACATGGTAGAACTTTAACACAAACCACAATAAGCAGGTATTACTGAGGAGAAGGGGAACGCAATGGGATGTAAAAGAACTATACAAAAGGAAAATACAAGTGCCCTCAGAACAAGGTCAGCTACAAAACGGGGCCACTGCAGGGCATAGCAACTGTTGAATTCACACCCATGCACAGTTATGCTTTGTGGAGAAGGTCTGACAGCAGACTGTTCATCTGGTTGAAGCTAAATTTTGCTCTATTCTGTCCATTGACTGCACAATCAGCAGCTAAACAAGCAACTTAGCAATCAGCTCCCAGAACAGCAGGCACGCTTTTGTCTTCACGTCCACTGCTGGCAAGGGAGAGCCACCACAAAAAGTACCTGGATGCACAACCTGCAGAATCCAAAAGAAATAGGTGCTAATTCTCTCTGCCTGTCCTCAGCTCTTAACAGCTTAATCCCTTTGGCTACTGTCTTGCTTATGTTTAGGATTTTGGGGTTGGGAATCCTGTCCCTCCCTCATTGCCTCAATACAGCTGCAGACCACTGGGAGAGATCAATGGTGTGGTAACAGCTGTGGATGTGGATTTGCAGAAGCTGCAGCTGCGTGCAGAGGGGAAAAAGGTGGTGGAGGAACATAGAACTAACAGCTCGTAAACCCCAAAGCATAAGGGCAGAAGTCTGTGATCAGTGCTATGTGAAAGGTACAGCAGCAGCAGCCTAGGGCCTTTTGTTGCAGGTTGAAGCTCTTCCAGGTTTGATTTCTTATCCACCCTGCCCAACCTAAGCTATGAAATGCGCTTGCCATGCAAGCACACATAGGAAATCAGTGGCCTAGAGGGGGAGAACACATCAGCTAGCTGGGAGTCAGCCTAGAGCTGAAAAAAAACCTCTGGTGTTGGAAGCAGCAGGTCTTTCACATCCTACCTCTGACATCAAAGATGAAGACAAGATATCAAGAGGATTCTGCTTTTTAATGTCACCTTGGGTTATGAAGTCATCTGGACTGACATTCACTGATCCTTAGGAAAATAGAGTCTGCAGAGAAAAGGTAGACAGTGGTGTTGACGTCATGTTTTAATGTCCCTTTTGCAAGCTGCAAAGGAATATCTTATCTGGATGGTCTAACCTAAAGAAACTTACTGCTCTGGTATGTGACTGGATTGCTTTGAATCTGTGAGGCTTTAGTCCTGTGAAGATACACAAGAGAAGAATTTCTGAAAATGAATGGGCAAGATGGCTTTGCACTCAGAGAGAGCAGAACTGTGGTTTGGCTGCAGGCGTAGCTACAAACCAGTTTCTCAGAGTGGCAAGGCTCCAGTGGGTCCACAACTGTGAACAAAAGTGTTACTGATTCTGGCACTGAATGTTCAGCTGTAGAGGGTTTCTTTTGTATTCTTCTTTGGAAAATTGTGAGCTTTTGATGAGCACTTTCAGTTGTCCTGAAACTACTGGGGTTTTGGATCACATCTGCCAATAAATTTTGCCTGGAAGTAATTTTTTGGAGCTGGATAAACACTGTTCCTTTCTCCTAATGGTATGGGAATAAAACATCCAAGCAGGCTACATGAAATCCAGTTTAATTCTCTCTGTTTTTATTTGGAAGACATATGAGCTCCTAACAGAGCTCCTCAAAAGGGGTTAGAACACAACGTTGAGGAAGCAATTCTCCCTTTTTGTTGTCAACTCTGCAGCCTCATGGTTAAGATACTCCCCTAGGAAGCAGAATAGGTGTATTCCAGCATTGCTTTAGAAATTTCAAGCCCTGAGCAGATATAGGTGTCCAGAGTGGCTGTCAATGCCATGTAGGTCTTTGCTGGCCTCTTCCTTCTGTTCCAGAAGGGTATGTGTGTCTCACAAACCACCTACCAGCCCCACACAGAGATACTATAGCACTGGGCCAGCTAATACAGCTTTAGACACTTATGTTTGGACATCTTAATCACTTCCATAAGTCATTGGGAAGAGGGAGAAGAGGGGACAGAGAGAGCATATTCACGAGTGCAGCCACTCCAAATTCCCGGTGACATGAGGATTAGGGCACTCTTAGAAGGGGGACATGTTCTTCAGGACAGACAGGGGAGGCATCCATCCAAGATTCTTACACAGTGGGTGAAAGATTTTATTCACGTAACTGCTAACTGCGAAGGAGATGGAGATCCAGACACACTTTCACTTGTCTTTGTCTCTGATTTTCACGTAAGTGTCCTGAATTAAGTAACTTGTCCCCAGC